>JANAVB010024600.1:1922869-2005369 GCA_029216955.1 Iris pallida | reverse complement strand
TTGAGCGTCGGTGATATTAATTCACCCCAGCAGGCTTTCTTCCTCTCTGATCTAATCAGAACCTTCTGTTCTTCCATTATCCACTTGCAACTCGTTCTGGACGAGAACTTCTCTAATCTAATCAAAAAAGTTAGTGGACGTTCGTTGTTGCTGCTGCTGCTGCTGCTGCTACGAATTCTTCTGTGTCTTCTTCGAAGTAACACATTAGTTTTCGTCTTCCAGAATCCTCAAGGATCTCTGTTTTGCACATTCTTTGAAGTGTAGCTACGAAACATTGTTCTTACAATTATTTCATTTCTCAGTTTTTTGTCAAAAATTATGCCCCGGGACTAACAATCTCAAAGCTTGATTGCAGGATGGAAAACTTTCGTGCTTCGCTAATCAATCCTAACTTCATAAAGTTAGAGCAATTTGATGGCGAACACTATCAAATTTGGAAACGGAAGGTTAGTCTCAATATTCAATTCTCTAACGTTGATCATGTGCTTTTTGAGGAGGAACCTACTATTCCAGAAACTGGATCTGCAACAGCAAATTTTGCTGCTACTAAGAACCAGGCCAAGTGGAGAAGGGACAATAGCATTTATAGGCTTATGATCCAAAATGCTATGGAAGACTCCCTTGCAGAATCATATTCAAAGAAGACTATTGCCAGAGAGATTTGGGAGTCTCTAGAGAAACTATACAAAGATGATAAGAACTGAAACAAGATATTTTTAGTTAAAAAATATCACAAGTGGTTCTTCGAAGATGAGAAGCCAATGCTGCCGCAGGTGAGAGAGTTCCTGAAGCTGCAACAGAAGTTGGATGATGAGATGATGCATTGGAGGGATCGTTTCTAAGCTCTCCGCTGGGTGGAACAAGTTCTATGCAAACATGCATAGGAAGAAGTTGGAGATCAGTCTGGAAGATCTCCCGCAGGAAGTCTATGTTGAGGACCAAATAAGGGCTCAACTGAAGGTGGATGCACTGTCCAAACAATTGGCTAACGCCAATTTGGTTCACACCAAGGAACACAAGGGAAAGCATGCGGCTTCCCATAGTAAGAAGAAGGACCCTAACAATCAGAAAGTTAAGGGGATTTCCTTCAAGAATCAGAAGGCAAAGTCTCAGATGCCTTGTTTCAAGTATGGCAAGAAGGACTACTTTAAGAGTGAATGCAAAGCGAAGGCCAATCAATCAGAGCAAGGTGAGCCTAGCAAGGTTTCTATTATCACTAACGTTGTTGCAATGATTGCGCAGGTCACTGCTGTAGGGGTTGACTCTGACTGGTGGGTAGACACTAGTGCCTCTTGCCTTGTCTGCTCAAGCAAGGAGTGGTTCACTAACTACACGCCAACTTCTGAAGTTGTTATGGTGGCGAACCAGACACAAGCTGAAGTGCTCGGTATCGGGACGGTAGTTTTGAAGCTGACTTCGTGGAAGTCTCTGACGCTTCAGGATGTGAAGCATGTACCTGCTATCACAAAGAACCTGATCTCGGAAGGCCTACTCTGCAATGTAATGCCCCAGTCCCAAATACTTGAGACTAGATACGTATCATGCCAGCTGTATACATACGAGTAAATATACGGCTCGTATGTATACATAAGCTGTAAAATATAGAAAGCCAAGACACTAAATCTCATCCACAAAGGTAAATGATAATATAAAAGCAACTTTGAGTTTGTCATGTATATAATCGTTGGGCGGAGACAAAGTCCACTACCAACCAAATTAAATATGGAAAAATATACAAGGAAAGAATTTAGCAAGCGAGAGCAAGTGACGAATCCAAGAGTAATCATCACGACGGAATAGAGCGCAAGTCATGGCCTTAGCTAGAGCACCTGCAAGAAATCACGAAAACACACACCTGGGGAAAAACCAGGTCCTCAGAGGGACGTAACAAGACACATAATATCATGCCATAAACTGAATAGTAAGAGCTCAATAGAAATATACATGCGTAAAGGGTCCTAACCATTCTATGTGATATACACTTTGAGAAGACAACGTTCTACGCAGGAGCTTAGGTGTTCAGCATAGATGGAGAAAGAGTAGTAGTAGGTAGCGCTCATAAGAGGCACTATCAACTATGGACAGAAAGTAGCTCTCATACGAGAACTATCGGCCCCGGGGCAGTAAGTAGCGCTCATCCGAGACACTATCGGCCCAAATCTATATGTGTACTGAACATGTAGCCCCTACGCTAATAACTGTCTTCCCCCCTCCCCATGATACTATACATGCGTCGCCTCTACGACAATGTTTAATCCTTAATAACTGCCAAGTCTTCTACAAAAAAATCTATTAGCAGTCACATCCTAACGTACGGCTTTTACGCACCGATGTACGGTCGGTACGCAAGTCCGAAGCTATATGCGACTCACAACTCACACACAACCCGTGGCACATCGTGACAGTTCATGAGATATACTAAACATGCGGTGGTCCCTTAACTCTACGCCAATTGCATAAAATATAATAATTTGCATATTTATATATATAATTTTGAAAGAACAACCTAAAGAAAAAGCATGTATGATATTGAGCAGAAAATTTAAACAGTAAAGGCAAGGTGTCTTGCCTGGTGTTACGCCTGGTGTGGTGCAATGATCCAACAAGTCCTGTTCGTCCAATAGCCATGGTCGATATGTGAGGGTTCAAATTTGTGAGAAAATAGAAAGTACAGTTTCGTTATGACTAGTGATGATAACGAAGAGAGTTTGAGGAAAAGATAAAGTTATGTATAATATTTTTGAAAATATCTATAACATTGAAAACTAGATTTTACTAGTCAAAATATGTTTTTAGATAATACCAAAAATATATAAAAGGATCACTTTAACTAAAAACTCGAAGTTTGTCAAGGTTAGGATTTTCGGGGTAAAATATGTTTTTTTTTTTTGTAAGTAAAAATATTTCTCGGATAACTATTTCAAAAGTACTAGGAACAAATTATTTTATAAGTTGAAACCTTCATTTTATGAGCAAAAATATTTATAGATAATTATCTACTCATTGGAAATATATATATATATATATTAATACTGATAATCTTATTAATAATAATGATAATAATAATAATAATTACAAATGGGTTAACAAACCGTACTGTGCTCATCCCATCCCCAAATAATTTCTCGGAAGAGAGAGAGAGTGAGAAGAGAGAGGAATCAAAAAAAGGGGGGGTCTCACCCGATGGCGGCGGTCGGCGGACTGGATCGGTTGCCGCGGTGCGGCGGGGAGGGCGGCGCCCGAGGCGGCAGATGGACGCGGCTGTTCGGCGGGGCGCGGCTCATGAAGGCGACAGATGTGATCGCCAACCGGCCGGCGTCGGGCGGCGAAGAGGAAATCGAAGGGGGCGCCGGGCGGAGCACGGGTCAGTGACGGCACGGAGGGGAGTGGGAACTCCGGCAGCGGCGGAGGATCTGGAAGGACGGCGAAGGTACAATCGGAACCGCTGCTCCGGCGGTTGCGCCGGCGCTGGGACGCGGTCGTCGCCGGCAGCGCAGCGGCGGCGCGGGGATTTCGACAAGGAGGTGGGGTGGAGATCGGCGCGCCGGCGGTGATCCAGGGGAGCAGCGGGGCGGCTGTCGACACGGATGCGAGGACGACGACGCGGCGATTCGGTGGCGCCGGGTGGCCGGAGGCGCTGGAGGAAGGAGAGAGGGTACGGGCGGACGGGGCTGTGCGATCGACGGTCCTCGCCGGAGTATGCAGCTCGCTGGAGGCGACGGCCGGGGTTCTCCGGCGATCGAAGAGGAGAAAGGGGGCAGCACGATACCTGCGGGCGGCTCGGACAGGTTAGGGCTTCCCCCTCCTTCTTTCTTCTTTTAGTGGTACGGGTGATGACGATGGTTCGGTTGTTGTCGGCCGATGGTGTGTGGGGGTGCTGCCGGAACGGGGACGGTGAGGGTACGGTGGTGGTGGTTGTAATGGTGGACATGGGGTTTGTCGGGTCAAATTCTGTGATGGCGGTCGGGAGATTGGGGAGACGGGGGCGGCCGCTAGCCAGGCCGATGGTGGAGATTGAAGGGGTTCTGGTGGGGGCCTCGCCGGTTGTGGCAGCCATCAGAACGTGGCTAGGGTGGTACGGTGGTTGTGGAGATGTTGGCAGGCGAGGAGGAGCGAGATTGGTGGTGGTGGACGTTGGTGGCGGAATTCGGGATGGTTGCTGCGGACATGGAGGACATAGGTGTAGGTTTGATTGTTCGGTGATATTGGGTGTGTCGTGTCGGGGGTGTGTCCCGACACGGGATGGATGATTGTATATAACTGGAATAAGAATTGGTCGTCACAGACACGATGCACGATGGGATTGTGGTGTGGAAATTGGATTGTGGAAAAATTATGGAATTTATGGAGGAGTACCTGCCTATTTATAGGACGTAGGAATTCCCATTAGGATAAATATTGGGTTTGTTTAAATCCCCATTAGATAAATCAACCTATAATTTAATTTAATTTAATTTAATAAATCCAATCCAAATCAAATCTAATTTAAATCAAATTAAATTTTTAGTTTAAATCAATGGGATAAATCAAATTCTAAATATGGATATCTATTTAAATAAATCCAAAAATCAAATCACGATTTAAATGGCCACAATAACTTCCAAATATATTTTTCAAAATACTATTAATAATAATTTCAAAAATAATAAATATTTTCAAATATCTTTTTGAACAATAAATATTAATATTAATAAATCTCGAAAATTATATTTTTATTTAAAATAGACTAATAAATAATTATGAAATACATGTATGTAAAAATATTCTTTACATAATTATGCTTTTCTTGTATACAAAAATATTATTTTATATTTAATAATTTTTAGAAATGACGTAAGAATAACAAGTTTAGAAATGATAGCAAAACTATATATTATTTGAAACTATAAAAATAGAACAAAATATTTTTCTAAAATATGTACGCTCGCGCATATTCGCACTCGTCGAGCAAATTCGAAAAAAATGAACTTCCGCACACGACGTACAATGCGACTACGTGACGTACAATACAAAATTTTAAATCAGTACTAAATTTAATAAAAAAAAATAGTAGAAATTTAGGGATTTTACATGCAATACAGGCCTCAGAATGGACATCAATGCTGGTCAGATGGTGATGTCCATAAAGGGAACATACTTCGGAAAAGCTTTATATACCGAAGAAATATTTAAAATTTAGCTTGTAAATCAGTCCAAAGTTGTTAATGCAATCACTCATTCTGCTTATACTCTTGAGTTGTGGCATAATAGGCTAGGACTTGTTTATTGTAAACGAATAAACAGAATGTCTAGTCTAGGACTTATCTCCAAATGTGGGGGTAAGGTAGAGAAATGTGAAGTTTGTGCTCAAATAAAGATCACAAGGAAACCCTTTCCTCGGGTTAATCGAAGCACAGATCTTCTGGAGTTGGTACACTCCGATATCTGTGACTTCAAACAATTCTCTACAAAGACCGGGATGAAGTATTTTATAACCTTCATCGATGACTTCTCAAAGTACGCTTTCGTCTACCTTCTGAAGGCTAAAGACGAAGCATTCGAGAAGTTCAAAGAGTTCAGGGCCGAGGCTGAGCGGCAGACTGGACAACAACTCAAGAGAATAAGAAGTGATCGAGGTGGAGAGTACCGGTCTCATGAATTCTCATCGTTCTGTAAATACAATAGAATTGTCAACGAGACCACCGCTTCGTACTCTCCTCAATCAAACGGAGTAGCAGAAAGGAAGAACAGAATGTTGACAAAAATGATTAACTCAATGCTGTTGACTGTGGGTCTTCCAAAGTGCTATTGGGAAGAAGCTGTATTGACGGCCACTTTTATTCTAAATAGAGTGCCTCATGCAACTTCAGACATTACTCCTTATGAACTCTGGTTCAAGGTCAGACCTAACTTGAATATCATTCGAGTGTAGGGGTGTCTGGCATATTTGAAACTTCCAGATCTGAAGATTCAGAAGCTTGGGACAAGGACTACAAAGACAATCTTTTTGGGTTATGTCGAGAAGAGTGATGCTCGAAGATTTTTTGATATTGAGTCAAATCATATCATTGAATCTCGTGACGCAGAATATTTTGAAGACAAATTTGCAAGGCACAAGAATATTGTTCTTACGGACATTCTGGAGAACAATGAGGGTGCACAGGAAACTAAAGTTTTCAATGAGGATGTAGTCCAAGAAGATATTGTTGAAACAACGGTTGAACCAGAACTCGCTGAGCCGTCAGCTAAGTGTGTGAGGAGGCCGAAGGACTTCGGAAATGACTTTGTCACCTATCATGTGGAAGCAGATCCTCTTACCTGTGATGAGACAATGAAGACCAGAGATGCAATTTTCTGGAGGATGGCGATAGACAATGAAATTGATTCCATCACCTCAAATAACACTTGGGTGTTGGTTGATCTTCCTAAAGGAGCAAAATTTATTGAATACAAATGGATCTTCAAGAAGAAGATGAAAGCAGATGGAACTATTGACAAGTTCAAGGCTAGGTTGGTAGCCAAAGGATTTTCTCAGAAGCAGGGGATCGACTACTTTGACATGTATGCTCCAGTAGCCCGAATGACCACCATCAGAATGTTGATTGCTCTCGCAGTAATATATAATAGGGATATTTTGTAAAACCTCCCCTAAATAATGGGCTAATTTGCAAAATACCCCCTAAAGATCTCGAATTGGTAAAACCCCCTTTCCGTCAAGACGCTGTTTGATTTTGGGTGACGTGGCAATCCGTGTGTGTTATTAAGTAAAGAAATAAAAGTTAGACGAAAATACCCTTCCCCAAAAGTCTGCCCAAAAACGATTTTGGGTGTGGTCGAGGCGGGAGAGGACGCGGAGGAGGTTGTCGGGGAGGAAGACGGTGTCGTCGTCGCCCATGACGAACCAGCGGGCGTCGGGAAGGGAGAGGCGGAAGGTCTCGGAGACGATGCGGGAGATGCGGAGGGCGGAGCGGGAGCCCCGGCGATGGGTGTAGGGGAACTCGGAGGTGATGGTGTAGAGGAAGTAGACGAGGGAGATGAGGAGGAGGAAGGAGACCATGAGCTTGGGGAAGGAGAACAATGGGGATGGCTTGCCGCTGCTGCTGCTGTAGGGGTTGTAGTCGCCATTTTTACTGTTGTATCCTCCTGATCCTTTCATTTCTCTCTCACTTTATTTCACTGCCGAGAACTCTTCTCCTTCCTCTTCCCTAAATTAGTGAATTGTGGATGATGGACTATAAATTTGTTTTAATATTGGGGTTGTTCCAGAAGCGCTGTTACTCTTGCTTATGCAGGGAAAAAAAAACAATGTTTTGGGAAGAAAGAGCAAGAGAAGGAAAAGCTAAATTTAGATAAAGAAGATTCAGAACAAAGGAAGGAGGGGGACTTGGGGGAGGAGAGGAAGATTGCGGTGACATGTAGTTGTGACATGTAGTTGTGGCTGACATGTAGTTGTGGCTGGCATTTAATCTGATCACTTTCATCAATCTCATCACTTTCATCACTCGATTTCTGCAAATTTAGAAATTAAAAATTAGTGTTTCCTCCTAACTGTAAATATAATAATTTGTGTTTCCTCCTTACTGTAAATATAATAATGTGTTTCCTCCTTAGAGAGAGAAGACCGTTGGAGGACCCCTGCCACGTACGCAGGGGTATTTTCGTCTAACTTTTATTTTTTTTACTTAATAACACACACGGATTGTCACGTCACCCAAAATCAAACAACGTCTTGACGGAAAGGGGGTTTTACCAATTCGAGATCTTTAGGGGGTATTTCGCAAATTAGCCCATTATTTAGGGGAGGTTTTACAAAATATCCCTATATAATATGGTGATACAACAGATGGATGTGAAAACGACTTTCCTAAATGGCGAGCTGACCAAAGAAATTTATATGCAACAGCCAGAGGAATTTGTCTTCAAGGGTCTTGAAGACAAAGTCTGCAAGTTGGTGAAATCCTTGTATGTCTTAAACAAGCTCCCAAGATGTGTCATGGAGAGGTTACGGACCTACAACCACTGTTGTATACTATTGTTTTCTGCGAAAAACGAATACTGTGAGAGGTTGGCTTAAATGCCTTAATGAGTTCTCAGGCAGAGTGAATGCCTGGTGTGCTTTACAGGAAGCACGGTAGCGCATCACTACAAGAGGTAAAACTCTATGCTACAGTGGGGTGACTCCACCATGAGGTTCTCGAAAGGGGTAATGCCTCGGTTTTGCAAGCCAAGTCATGGCGGAGTAGCACCGCAAATAGGCAGGTAGCCTAATGCTGTATGATAAAATTAAAGAGGGGTAGACAACACTACAAAGGGGAGGTATTCCTTATGTTACAGTGGCACGAAACCATGATGGGGTACCCAGAAAGGGGTAAAGCCTCGGCCTTGCAAGCCATGTCGTTGCGGCGTAACACCGCAAGGGAGCCTAAGGCTTCATGCTGGTTAGTATGGTACTACAAAGAGGCTGTGACCTCATGCTACAGTAGTATGACACTACGATGAGGTTCCCGATAAAGGGTAAGGCCTCGGCTTTAGGCCATATCATAGCGGCATAGCACTGCAAGGGAAGCGCAAGGCTTCATGCCATGTCTCTTTAATAAAGAACTCACCTATAGTGTATGGACAGAGATAGCAAGCCGTCTCTTGAGTGTAAACTTGTAGACGCCCAAAATTATACACTGAAACCAGGATGGCACAGGGCCTATAATGTGCAGCCAGAAGCACATGTAACTACATTATGTGAGTGAAAAAAAATTCAGCTATAGTGCAGAATTCAAGGCTTAGTCCATTCTTGTATTGTAGTCTGTTGTTTGACTCATGCGGAAAGATTCAAGTTGTAAGCGACATCTCTCCTGATGCATGATGGATAATTACTGTGGGGGGAACACTCAACTCTATATATCGAATTATGTGGGGGATTGTTGGAGCTTTTGCTTTGTAACATGTGAAGAGAGCTTGCTCTCAACACATGCCAGTAAAGTTTAGTCACACATTGGAAACGCATCATGAGGTATCTCAATATATATACTTGGTATGTGTTGTTGAGATATGCACATGGGATGGTGACCCTAAGGAGGGAACCATGTGGGTGATTTTACTAGGAGGTAAGGTTAAGACTCCATGGTAAAGCATTAGCATAGGGGCTTAGCGACTCGGACTTGGACTCTGGCTTACGGGCTCATGAGGCTTAATGTGGTATTTTGTTGGCTTACTTTGACCTCATGGGCTCATGAGACGTAATGTGGCATTTTATTGGCGTACTTTGCACTTACCACGTCAGCATCATCGCTAGACGCATAGTGTACTTAAGTTGCGCTTGTTGCACGAGCCTCTTGCGCAGCTGTTTGTGCGCCAGTTCGCGCTGTCCGATCGTGTGACCAGATGGCACGCCAATTGACGTGGCCAGATGGTGCGGCCCGATCGTACGGCCAGATGGTGCGCTAGTAGGCGCTGCCAATTGGCACGGCCTATTGACGTTACAGCTGGCGTGCAGTTTGCGTGCGGTTTGGGCACGGTTTACGCAGGGGGCACGTAGTGCCTGTATTACGCTAGTGCGTGCAGGAGCGGTTGGGCGCTATTGGCGCTGATGCACAGCTTGCGCACGTTGTGCGCCATTTAGCTTAGATCGTGTCTGTGCACGATTGAGCAGTTACAACATATTTGGGACGATTTTTTTCTATATCCCGAACTTGTTGCTAATTGGGTGGTTACAGAGCGGAACTATAAAAGCTTCTCTGCTCTCTCTCTCTCTCAGGGTACATAATATACAAGTGTTCAAAACACAAGTTTCTTATGAATCCAGAGAGTTCGAGAGAGAAAAGAAGTGTGCCAGCACCAGCGCCACTTAGCGCAGGAGTCCGTGCCATCCGAGGAATCAGAAGAGCAGAATGTTCCAAAGTTCTCCGTCGAACTTGCTGGTTCCTGGAAGCTGTTCTTATGGGACGAATCAAGCTTTGAGCGACGGTGATAATTTACTCCAGCAGGCTTTCTTCCTCTCTGATCTTATCAGAACCTTCAGTTCTTCCATTATCCACTTGTAACTCGTTCTGAATGAGAACTTCTCTGATCTAATCAGAAAAGTTAGTGGACGTTCATTGCTCCTGCTGCTAAGAATTCTTATGTATCTTCTTCGAAGTAACACATTAGTTTTCTTCTTTCAGAATCCTCCAAGGATCTCAGTTTTGCACCTTTCTTGAAGTGTTGATATGAAACATTGTTCTTACAATCATTTCATTTCTCAGTTTTCCTTCAAAAATTACGCCCCGGGACTAACATATATATATATATATATATATATATATATATATATATATATATATATAGAGAGAGAGAGAGAGAGAATAAGGGAGGTGAGGTGCCACCCTATGGGTGGTGGCTATATGTCACCACCCATGCTATCATCATGCACCGAAAAGTGTGCAAGTGCATGATGCATGGGGGTGACACATAGCCACCTCACCGTGAGGTGGCACCTCACCTCCCTTGTTCTCTCTCTCTCTCTCTCTCTCTCTATATATATATATATATATATATATATATATATATATATATATATATATATATATAAAAATATATATATATATATATATATATATATATATATATATGTCACGACCCGCTCCCAAATAATCAGACACGAGTTGGACACGCCCAGCCTACGTTGGAAGACTCAACATAGTAAGCTGTACCAAGCTAGGGAAACTAACAAGCCAATATGAGTAAGTACAAATCACATCATCTATAAACGATCCCAGAAAGATCACTATAATCCACAAGTCTATATAACATAAAGGTACCAGAGTCAACACGAATGAAATACGCTATGAACTTTAAAAATAATGTCTAGGAGTAAAGCTAAACAGTCTAAACCTGATGCCTCTAGCTAAGTCATGTCTCCATCCTGCTCAGCTAAGATCCCAGGCTCTGGCCCATAAGGTAGAACAATATCCTGCAAATACACCTACAATATATCCAGTCAAGAGTGGAGCAAAGTACAGTCCTAGGTAATGAACAAGAACATCATGCTATGAAAAATGTACAAGAGAATATGTAAAGCACAGGAAAGAACAAGAAAGTACATGAATGTAAAGTACAGGAAGTAAAGTAAAGAATGTAAACCGTGAACCTGAAGTACAAGACATGACATGTGCACAATATTTGAAATACAACTAGCCTATGTGACCGGCTGGGGTAAGTACAGGAATAAGAACAGGAGCACAGGAATATTGGTACGGCTTAGGCCCCGCGTGCACGGTACGAGGCCTAAGCTATCAACATAAATTTCTGATCTCTGGGTTTGGTAACATAGCTAGTGTATTTCCCCTCCCTGACCACAAGTAAGTACAAGAACATGAAAGTACATGAAAACATGATATCGTGTCATGACGTGTCACATAAAAAGTACAGGATATGAATGTAAATGAACATAAACCATAGAATGTACTTGCCTTGCTCCAAAAAACCAAGGGTAAGTAGTAATACTGGATGTTCTCCTATTTTAATAGGTACAAATGGATCAAACTCTAAACAAGTATTCACTAGTTAACTTATCTACTAACTATAGTAATACTAGTTGTACTAAACTTCTTAAACTTGCATCCAATCACTACCCCCATTATCTAATTGCAAAATTAAATACTAATTATCACTTAATAGGTGCCACTATGGAAATTGGCCAAACTCAACTCTATAAATAGCTTAATCAAAGTTTGAACTAAGGCCCCAGATTCCTGTTCAACCATATCCAAGTTAAGCAATTAAAAGGATTTGTACTCTCTATATTAAGTTAGCTCAAGCTGCTTTAAAACTAATTGCAATAAGAAAATAACCCCAACCCAAATATTCCTCTTGCTCTCGAACAGAGCTTCCATTGCTATAATAATCAACCTTCTATCATAGCATCCAAAAGAGAACCCACAGCAGGAATCCTAACAAAATCTTTTACATATAGAAACTCCAATTAGGAACCACAACTCAATGAATAAGTGACAAAACCATTTAAATTTACACTTAACTTACTCAGTCAAACGCTTAACCAAACCTTCAGTAATCATATACAGAAATTAAATTAGAACACTAAACTACTAAGCTCAATCAAACTCAACGACTACTAACATCCCCAGCTGCTACACTTGCTCGACCAAGTCCTGCACTCTATTTGAATTCCCCCTCCCCCGGACACGAACAAGCCGCTACCACTACTCTATCCCTGGACGAACAAAATCAATTACTGTACTAGAACGAAACATCGTACAAAAGACAGTGTATACCTGAAGGAAGAAGTAGATCTCAAGTTGAACTGCTTTGATGAGTCGGATACGAGTCCCAGAGGTCGATTTGAAAATATGAAGCTCTGTGAGACATATCATCAAACAGTTGTAGAGCATCACAGTTTAGATAAGATGTCAATGATACTTGAATTCGTTGGACCAAAATATTATGGAAACAAGATCAAATAATGCAAACATACTCACAATTCGATTTCAAATCCAAAACACTTCTAATCCCAGCTCAACCGATTAAAACCATACTTCCTCTTTATCGTTCCCATAACCGAAACAGAGGAAACGTTTTCTCAAACTCCATTCATGTAAATTAAAACTCATATCGTAAAATTTAGAGAGATCGATCTTACCAGTTTATTTGTCCAGAATGAAATGAAATTCCAAAACGATCCAATCCAACACTTCCTATTCAAATCATCGATAAATTCGTATTAAGAATGAAATGAACAATTTGAACCGAAATCCAAAGAAGACTCGAATCAGAACTCACCGGAGTCGATTGATCGATGATACGAATAGATCGTCTTCCTCACCACAAGAAGAACTCATTCGATCTCATAATTCGATTTCAAAGACTGAACAAGAGAATTTATGATTAAGAACTAAAAATTCGAACTGATCGAGTCATCAAAGGAAAGATTCGAACTAAATTACCTCGATTGTTGATGTCGAAGTGTTGATCATCCTCTCGTCGACGGAGATGAGCTCTCCATCTATCGTTCGGAGAAAATTGTCGCCATCATCATCCTCATCTTCTTAGGAAGGAGACTCGCCAGCAGGGAGATCAAGCTTCTTCGATCCACGCAGCCATGGAGGTGCTTCTGTCTTTGTCGCTTGCCGATCGCCCAATGAAACTAGGGTTGGTTGAACAAAAATGGAAGGGAGGAAGAAAGTTGTAGAGAAAGGAAAGTTTCTGTTGCTTTGCACCCAAAACTCAAGGGAGTTTATATAGGAACAATCAGTCGAACCTTCTTTGAAGGAAGAGGAATTAAGGCGGGAAAACCCAATGCTAGTGGAAGCTACAGTGTAAGAATTAGTTAGAAAAATAGTGGAGAGATATTTGAATTCTCAATGCTGAATGATAAAAAGGAAATTTTACATTCTTCTTCAGGCAAGAAGAGGCCAAGAAAAAGAATAATATTGGGCTGGGTGAGAAAGCCCAATAGCTTGGAAAAATATTAATTGATAAAAATATTAATTGACATCTCTTAAAATATAAAAACTCAGAACCCTAATATTGGAATAAAATTTATTCAGGAAAGAATATAAAATTATAATTCAAAATTTCAAGAAGTGGGGTTATATATATATATATATATATATATATATATATATATATATATATATATATATATATATATATATGGAGCCATGTCGCTCTCGACTGTTGGATTGAACGGGCACGCGTGCGGGCGCCACGTGGCCCGCTCGATCCAATGGTGCACGAGGTTATATAGGGACCGGATCGAGAGCCCCGCCGGAGTTCCGTCCCTCTCGATCGTTTGATCGAGCGGGTGCGCGTGTGGGGCTCCGAAAGCGGGTGTTTTGATCCGCTCCCATATATATATATATATATATATATATATATATATATATATATATATATATATATATATATATATAGAGAGAGAGAGAGAGAGAGAGATAGAGAGAGAAGTGTGCAAGTGCATGATGATAGCATGGGAGTGCAAGTGCATGATGATAGCATGGGAGTGACATAGCCACCCCACCGTGAGGTGGCACCTCACCTCCCTTGAGGGAGGTGGCACCTCACCCTCACCTCACCTCCCTTATATATATATATATATATATATATATATATATATATATATATATATATATATATATATATTGAAATAATGGGTAATTGTGGTGAACTCGCCTCCACTAGGGCTTGAACTCCCGACCACTTGGGCCGCATGCATCTCTGTAACCACCAGGCCAGAGGTCATATATATATATATATATATATATATATATATATATATATATATATATATATATATATATATATATATATATATATTTTCTTTTTTTTTTTTCTTTTTTTTTACAAACGGACGGAGAGGAAAGCTGCTGACGCGTCCCTCCAGCGCGCGAGAACCAAGGGGGGAAACGCACGCGGGCCGATGGCGCGCTGCTCGAGGGTGCATAGCCCGAGCGGGTGCACTGCCCGAGAGCTGGGGGGGCGCGTGGCCCGAGGTCCCCCCAGCGCAGCGCTCGAACCGAGGTGCTCCGGCGCGGAGAGTGGACCGCCGGGGACGGAGGAGGGGGGGACCGACAGAGGTGGACCACTATTAACATTAACATTAATATAAAAATAAAAATAAATATTAATATTAACATTAATATTAGCATTAATATTAACATTAAATGGACGACTAAGAGTGAGGGGGTTTTTAGGGGATTTTCTAAGGGAGGCTTTTGATCCGCTCCCTATATATATATATATATATATATATATATATATATATATATATATATATATATATATATATATATATATATATATATATATATATTTCACCCCTATTCTATCCACCCCATTACCATCCACATTATATCCGTTGGATTAGATTTAAAAAATGGCTCAGATTAAATCTCTACAAAAATAGAATAAGAGATAAATACCAAAAATAAAAGAGAAACAAAATTATCTTCCGTACAAAAATTAGACTTCTCCTCTTTCTCCCGCTATCTATATATATATCCAGATATCTATCTACATGTATATCTAACTTAACTGCAATTCAAGGATATATGTATACAAAACCTGAAACATACATATATGATATCTTTAAACTGAAACTGAAAATAGTTAAACCATTTAGAACCCTTTAGAGAAACATGAAGTCAGTGATACATTTGAAACCAAGCCCAAAACCTAAATATGAAACTAAATGAACTTTACATTCGAATATCAATGAAATCCAGTTTTTTTTTTCGAAAAACCCTATTCTACAAAGCCAACTGGTATCGGACATTTAACAAAATTGAACCAAAATCTTTTGAAATACCAACAACATCTAAACCCAAACTTTTGGAAGTTATCTAAACCCAGGCAACACATTTGAAATCTTTAAATCAAAATTAACACATATCCTCATTTCGAATTTACCTTTTAAACTTATTTTGAAAACCAACCGCTGAATTCGAACCAAATACAAATCATGAAAACCAAAATTGGGAACAAAACCAAAACCCAATTAACCATGTGAAATTCATTTGAAAACTGGATTCGAATTGAACCCTAAACCCATTTTTGAATTTCCAAATACATGTATCAGCAAAATCCATATTTGAAACAACATAACAATATCAGACAATTCAAATCGAGCCAAAATCATTTGAAACCAAAACAATCTATTCGAATCAAAGGGTATGATGTATGCCAACCTGGGGGGGGGGGGGGTCAGTCGTGTCCTCATGTGTCAACAAAACATGTCCAACAGTGCCACAAAACCTGGTCGAACTTGGTGTCAGAGACAGTGCAGTGCACTGTCTCGTGCACGCGTGTCTACTCATCCAGGGACACGTGTGTCCACTAAGACACCAAGTGGTTGTGTCGAATGGGTAGCCTAGGTCTAGGGCTAGGGTTAGGGTATCCTGAATCGTGTCTAAGTTGTGTCGTGTTCGAGTTTAGAACGCGTATCAGTGGGAGTTATCCGCGCGTGCACAGTGTATGTGAATCAGTACGATCGAGTTTTCTCTCAAACCACTCGACGAAACCCAATAAAACTTTGGGGGCATGTTGTCAGACATTGTCCCCACGTGTCCATTAAATTTTGTGTCAAACAAAGCTATGTCGTGTCCTACAGGACACTCGAGCAGTAAGGGACAGCACGATGGCCTCGTGTAGTGTCGCGTGCATGTGTACGTGTCCAGTTTGGACACGAAAAGTGTAATAAAATCAACTCAGTCAAAATGAAATTAAATCCCCACATATAGGGCTACTAATTTATGAAATTAGTTTTGAAATTGGTTAACAATCAATCCATTGAGACATTTCACCAAACACCTTAAACTACGATCCGATACGTGTCCGATACGCATATCAAACGGACACGAAATCCTACCAAACTTGGGCTACACCTAGGGGAACCCTAAATGAATGCACCTATGAATAGAAATCAGGATTTTAATGGGTGTAATAGGTTTACCTATTGAGAGTTGGAATCTCAATGTAAATAGCCTAGTATCGATGTTTCCCTCAATTTGTAACAATCAAAAGCTTCCAAATCCTTGCTAGCTATCCTCCAATGGCTTCTACTGCTATAGGGGACTCCAATGCAAAAGACTAGGCTCAATTTGGATTTGATTTGATGAAATAGGGTGATTTGGGGAAGAACACTAAACTAGGGTTTTGTATGTTTAAAGAAAGAGGCAAGGGTGTGTAATTAAGTGTTTAAATAGGAGGGAGAGGCTCCTTATGGCAGCCTAGGGTTTGCCTCTAGGGTTAGGGTTTAGTTTCTAAGTGATTAGGAGGCTTCTATCTATTAAAATCAAGGCCTTCTAACTATAGGCCCAAGTTAAAATATCTACCCTTAATAAATATCTACCCTTAAACAAATATCTAGATATTCTTAACCTTGTTATGTAATGGATATTTCTAATCTAATCTCTAGGCTCATGGTTAACCTCTAGATTAGGAAAATTCTAGGTTAAGGCCTAAACTATCAATTAGCACATTACCAAAAGGCCAAAATCCATATTAATTCAAAAGTCACCAATGACCAAAATACCCTTAGCCTAGAAAATGAAAATTTGCTAATCTAAACACTTGGTTAGGTCTCCGTGGTCATGGTTAGTCTCTAGGCTAAATAGTTTCTAGGGTTGTACTAATAAAACAGCAAAATCACAATACACCAATTTAAATGGTATTAAGTAAATTAAAATTCACCAAAATTATGGAAAACTGAGAAATGACAAAATTATCCTTGATTTTGAAAATAGGAAGTTACATACTGCTCTTCTTCCTGTATTGTGGTTTCGTTCCTGTACACATGTAAAGTTCGTAGGCAGATTGCCTCCATCGCTATCGGTGTCAATCAAAAAACATACATTTGGATACTATTCCCTTTTGGGTTGGCAACCGATCCCAGCAGACATGTTTTCCATCACGGTAGACATGAAAAATGAAATGGCATTTTTGAGTATCGGACCTTTCGAATGTCAATTCTCCAAAACAACTAGTTCTCGTCGCTCAAACTCCATTCCCACGTATTTATCTTCTTTTTCAGATGTAAAAGAAAATATTGAAATTGCTTGTAAGACTCATTTGCATGTGCCAATTTCAAATGACGTCGACATGTTCGATACTGTCACCCTTGGATTCATCTTCTTCTTCACTGTTGGGAAAGAAGCGCAAAAATCTTTCCCCAAACTAGAGAGTACCTGTGAGAGAACCGAGCAATGCAACGCACGAACCAAACACCAAACACAATCGACACAGACATAGAAAGTTTTTGACGTGGAAAACCCTTGCAGAAAAAAAAATCATGGGACGATCGGAGTCTAACCCTGAGAAGCCTTCACTAATGAAATAAAGGAGTACACCCTCTACAAACTTCTCCCGATCCAATACGGATCCCCACAACACTTGGAAGCAAGAACAATGATTGCAAGGCTATGAAGAACAAAGACGACGAGTAGAGATTACCCGAACACGATCTTCCTTCGAAAATGGCCTTCAATCCTTATTCTTCTCTTCCAAAGTTGCAATGGCACTCTTACATCTTTTTTCTCTCTTGTATGTGTTACGTATGCGATTAGGGTAAGGAAAAACCATATGTAAACACCTTAATCCCGTAACAAAACCTGGACCGTAGGATACGATCCAATGGTGATTAAATCACCCTGAAATCTGCTTCAGTCCGACAATACAGAGTTCGGGCAGAACTCTGTGTTTTTGTCACAGAACCATTCTGGAACGAAGGGGCAGAGTTCGTGCCGAACTCTGCCTCCCCTGTTCCAGTATGCCATATATTGGCTCCCGAGTTTCTCCGTCGACTCCGAATGGCCTCGTCACCTTTCCGAGCTTCTCTGACACACAGACGACACTCGTCGCACTCCGGGATCTTCTCCACATAGGTTGGAAATCCCACCTAATTCATCAAATCTCTCCCTTCACAACTAGGTGGAGGAACTCATCATCCTGACGATCCGTCTGTAGTACTCAAACTTTCCCCTTGGTAGAACCTTCGTGAGCATGTCTGCTCCATTGTCATCAGTATGAACCTTCTCAAGCGTCGCGTCATTCTTCTCAACCACATCCTGTATCCAATGATACTGAGTCTCGATGTGCTTGGACCGACTATAAAATATCTGGTTCTTCACAAGGTGAATATCAATCTAACTGTTGTAAAATAAAGTATACTGCTCTTGCTTCAGCCCCATTTCCTGTAACAGCTTTTTCATCTACAACAACTCCTCGTAAGCCTCCGTCGCCACAATATACTCTGCCTCTGTCGTCGACAAGGCAACACACTTCTGCAACCGTGACTACCACAATACCGCTCCACCAGCAAACATTATCACATAGCCCGAAGTCGATCGCCTCGTGTCTACATCTCCAGCCATATCAGCGTCAGTATACCCAACCGGCTTCGGCTCGTCACCACCAAAAGAAAGTCTCCAATCGGCAGTGCCCTGAAGGTATCGTAGAAAATACTTAACCGTACTCTAATGTATCCTTCCAGGATTTGAAAGATACCTGCTAACTGTGCTAACTGTATGAGCGATGTCTGGCCTCGTACATACCATAGCATACATAAGGCTTCCCACAGCTGAGGCATATGGAACCCGCTCCATATCTTCCTTTTCGTCCTCGGTAGATGGACACTGCACCTCAGTGAACTTAAAGTGAGCCGCAAGGAGGCAACTCACTTTTTTTGGCCCATCCATCCCGAAATACTGAAGTACCCGATGAATGTACTTCTTTTGGGACAAGTGTAGTAGCTTGGACTCTCTCTTCCGGCTGATCTCCATTCCAAGAATAGTTTTTCCTGTGCCCAAATCCTTCATAGAGAAGGCCGCGCCCAGTTGGCACTTCAACTCCTCTATCATAGTGGCATTTCGAACCACTAATAGCATATCATCAACATAGAGCAATAAAATGATAAAATCATCCTCGGCAAAGTACCTCACAAATACATAGTAGTCCGACATCATCCGTACATAACCATGCTCCCCCATAAATGACTCGAACCTCCTGTACCACTGCCTCGAAGCCTGCTTCAGACTATACAAGCTATTCCTCAATCGGCAGACCAAATGTGACTTGCCCTTCTCACAAAATTTCTCTGCCTGCTCCATGTATAACTCATCCTCAAGATTACCATGGAGGAATGTCATCTTCACGTCTATTTGCTCAACCTCTAAGTCAAAACTGGCTGCCAATACTAGCACCACCCTAATAGACGACTGCTTGACGACTGGCGAAAAGATCTCATCATAATCCACACCTTTTCGCTGACCGTAGCCTTTGACTACCAGCCTCGCTTTGTATCGAGGGCGAGTAGCATCATTCATCTGCTTCACTCTAAACACCCATCGATTCTTGAAAGCCTTTTTGCCCTTTGGCAATCGCACCAGCTCGTAAGTAGAATTGGTGTGTAAGAAACCTATCTCCTCCTGCATAGCCTGCGTTAACTCCTGCCTTTGTTCGTCTTCCATAGCCTCTCGTAGATGGTCGACGCTCTCTGTCGCTCCTTCTCAAAGAAGCTACTTGTGCTGGCTGTATACCAACAGCCTCCTCCCCTTCAGGAATTGCCTCCTCGGCATGCTCATCCTCCTGTGGGATACCCTGACCACCATCAGCAGGCTGATGATCAAGGTTGGGAGCAACTCCATGTACTGGCTCTCCCATAACTGGATCCTCTGCGATGTCCTCTGGAAACTGCTTGAAGCGAAATGACTCTAACTCAGGCAATTCCTCAGCCTTAGAAGGCGTCTCGGAATCCTGAGTGTTGGTCATGGTCTGATCCTCGACGAATACCACGTCCCTGCTTCTGTAGGGCTTTCTTTCCACTGGAACGTAGAGTCTATAGCTAAACTCATCTCGACCCTAGCCGATAAGAAAGCACCGCCTCGTCTTCGGCTCAAGTTTGGACCTCTCATCCTTCGGTACATCCACGAAGGCCTTATAACCAAACACTCACAGATGATTGTATGATGGATCTTTGTCGTACCATACTTTTTCAGGCACATCACCCTGCAAATGAGCACTAGGAGATAAATTAATAACATATGCAGCTGTGAGAAGAGCCTCACCCCAATAACTGTCTGGCAAATTTACTTCTAACAACAAATACTGTACCCTCTCCATCAATGTCCTGTTCATGCGCTCTGCTACACTATTAAGCTGAGGTATCTTGGGCGGAGTCTTCTGGTGTCGTATCCCTTGCCCTCTGCAATAAGCATCAAAGGACCAATGTATTCGCCGCCGTTTTCGGACTGAACACACAATAACTTCTTGCCCGTCTCTCTTTCAACAGAGGCCTGAAACTCTTTGAAAGTGGGCAGCACCTGATCCTTGGTCTTTATAGCATAGACCCAAACCTTTCTGGAACATTCGTCAATAAAAGTTACCAAGCAAGAAGCACCACCAATAGATTTTACCTTCATAGGACTGCAGACATCCGAGTGAATCAACTCGAGCAACGCCAGCTTCCTTGAACTTGGGTGATTTGTAAAGATACCATATTTTGCTTCCCAGCTAAGTAGTGTGTGTACTTTTCCAACTTTGTAGACTTGAGTCCTAGAATCACCTTCCTGTTCACCAAGTAGCTCATCCCCTTCTCGCTGATATGGCCAAGCCGCCTGTGCCACAACTCGGTAGCCGCATCAGAAACTGCGTTCACCTTTTGTGCCCCCTGCGCGCTCCCCTCCATATAGTAGAGATCGGACTTCTTGCTTCCTCTGGCAATCACCATCGAACCTCTGGAAAGCTTCCACTGACCATTCCCGAAGAGACCGAAGAATCCATCATCATCCAACCTTCCAACTGACACCAGGTTGAAACGGATATCAGGGACATAACGAATATCTTTGAGAACAAAAATTGCATCCGTCTTCGTCCTCAAATGCACATGTACAATGGCAACTGCCTTCGACACATCTCCATTGCCCATCTTCAACACTCCACAGTCGCCTATCGTGTAAGTAGCAAATAGTGCCCTGTTGTGAGATACGTGCGCTGAAGCCCCTGAGTCCACCAGCCAAGAATTGTCATCGTAGGTGAAGTTTGTTATAACTGTAGGAGCGTAAAAAGTGCTCTATGGACTGAGTCAAAGAGATTGGGAATTTTACGCCTAGCTATTTTACGCAAGCTACTTTACGCCAAGGCAGTTCATTAAGTTTTACGCCCGGGGACAGGCTGTCAGGTCACATTTAATGCAAAGTGATAATGAATTTGACATAATGATTTGCTGACAGCGTATAAACACAGAATTCGAAGAGATTGAATTTACACCAAACCCAATACTTGTCGTATGGTGTGCAGAGAAGGCTATTTTACGCTCATTAAAATCACTTCTTTTTACGCACGATAGTTCTGTGAGCTTTTACGCTCAAGGCTATTGTGAGTGTAAAGTCTATTTGGGCTAAGTTTTACGCTCAAGGCTATTTTAGCCACTTTATACTGAGAAGTTTTATTTGGGTTGTTTTTACGCCAGTTTGCCACTTTACGCTTGGACCATATTTTGGGTTGTTTTTACGCCCAATCCTTCCTGACTACTTTGGAACGTAGTTTATCCACGTGGCTTTTGTGCCACATTTATT
The DNA here is from genome assembly GCA_029216955.1 of Iris pallida. Taxonomy (NCBI): domain Eukaryota; kingdom Viridiplantae; phylum Streptophyta; class Magnoliopsida; order Asparagales; family Iridaceae; genus Iris; species Iris pallida. The sequence continues at coordinate 1,983,329 of JANAVB010024600.1, read as the reverse complement.
GAGGAACGTGTGTACGTGCTCCCTATTTTTGTTGAAATAATGGGACATGTGTCAACATACGTAGAGGGTAACTCCTATCGTGGGTGACAGTTACCAGCATAAAAACCCAATTTTGTTGCTTTTTACGCACAATGGGTCAAGTCTATAAATAGACTTATTTTTCACATTAAAGGGATCATCATCAGAGAGACAGGAAAGAATACAGAGATCAGAGCCTAGACACTTTGATTTTCGATAGCATTCTTCTTCAACTTTTCTTCCAGAACAGAGTGAAGCAAAGCAGGAAAGCATTCAACCTCGCCATCAGTGCCCAAGTGCGTCGATACCTTTCTGGTGACTTAGTTCTTCCAGTTGTTCATCTTTTAGCAGTGATCTTCATCATCATCGTATAGTCCAAGGAACAAAATGATCGCCTTCAGATCAGACTTCCATAGCAATATTTTCCAGAACAATTTGTACTTTCTGTACTTTTTCTCGTTTTATTTCAAAAGCCAATTTTAGGCATTTTGTTAAGTGAAACAAAATGGCGACTCTGCTGGGGACGAACTTCTCCTCTGACGAGGAGGCAATTGCTCAATACGATGATGTGTCGATCGGATCGACATAAAAGACTCTGGTTGTACACTTCGACCAGACTGCCTACGAAGAAATGCTCCGAACTGGGGGTGGTACTCGCTACTCCAATGTTCAAAAATCGAGGAAAGCGCGAAAAGTTTGGATTCCCAAATCCAAAGCATCTTCGGATCTCCCGACTGTCTCTGCAGGCAAAGGAATCCGTCCTACTCCTATTGTAGGGGCTCCCGTTTGTAACGAGGCAGTCTTACTTCAGAGTTGCACCCTGAGCGTAAAAATAAATCTCATGTCTGTGACAGTGAAGATTCCCAAGTTTTACACCCAGCGTGTAAAAACCAGGTTTTACGCCCAGTGCGTAAAAACAAAGATTTACGCTCTGTGCTTAAGAATAAGTCTCCCGTCTGTGACATGGTAGACCCCAATATTTTACGTTTTGAGCGTAAAAAATAAGTCTCCCGTCTGTGATGCGATAGACACACAAAATTTATGCTCCATGCGTAAAGGAAAATCTCCCGTCTATGACGTGACAGATACTCATGTTTTATCCTCTGTGCGTAAAGGTAAATCTCCTGTCTGTGGCAGTGTAGATAAAATTCACAAGGATGCTTCTGCATCTAAAGTGAATGTACTTGCACGTATGAAGCATAAAAACATAGTTGGTAAAACTTCTGTTTTTAACCAACAACCTTCTTATACTGCTGTACGCAAAGTTCTAAACCTTTAAATTATGCGCAATGCTGATGGAGTCCTTTGTTCTCAAAAATCTCAGGATTTACGTACACAACCCCAAGCACGTAAAAATGCACAGGTTGGTTCTGCGAATGCAGCCAGTGGTCTTCTTTATACACAAGGGACTAAACGTTTCTCTACCCCAAATGTAATAAAGAAGACTACTTCTTCTGCTCCTTCTGATTTATGCGAGTTGTTAGTGCAAAAGCGTAAAGATAGACGATCTCCTGTGACACTACCCCAAGAGAATCACCATTGCGAGTGTCATCAGATTGTAATCAAGTGTTGTTGTTCGACTTCTAAACGGTCAATTTTTGATCGGTTAATTTTTAATACGCCTCAACAACAAGTTGATGACCAAGAACATGAGTTGTTATATGCGTCAGTCAATATGGCATCTCATACCAACAGAGGACGACGTCCAAGACGCAACATGTCCCAAACTCCAGGTCAACAACAATTTAACAGACTTCTTGATTCCTTTGAAGGAGTATATCAGAATACTCGATCAAGAAGGCAAAGACAGTTGCAGACTTCTGATTTAGAAGCTGGGGGTACTCAATCTCTTGAGTCCAAAACAGATAGTGTCGATTCATACCTCTATACCAATCCTTCTATATCTTTAAGAGAGGCTGAATCCTACGCTATTGGGGATGAACCGGAGACGTCATCTGCTAATACAGAACAATATCTCACTGTCGTTGAACAATCATTAAAGGACATGCTTACTATGATGCAAAGCATGTACCAGATAATAATGACTCAACAAACTGCTCAGCCGGCAGTAGCAACACCGGTGCAAGTAGCAGCACAAACTCAAGATAGTCAAGGGGTTGATATACCTTTGAATATTCAAGAGCCTGCTGTTAACCAAAATTTTGCATCCCCAGATCCCATCATTCCAGAAGATGTACCACCTCAGGTTGGAGTTACGGTACATCCGACAACAATTCAATCAAATGTTCTTCCTTAAACCAGTGAAGCTATTCAAGCAATGCGAGAATTAAAAGCACAGTTTGAAGTTCTGAAGCATAAGGATCAACTCCAGAGGTTAGGGATTAAGCAACCTTACCCTCCTCATTGGAATGATGTACCATTTCCACCGAAATTCAAGCCACAATCAATGGTATTGTTTGATGGAAATGCTTCTCCTAGTCAGTATATCAATTACTTTGATATTATGACTGTGCATCTGCAGAAAAATGATACTCTTCTCACTCGAGTGTTCATCGGGTGCTTGACGGGTTCAGCTTACGACTGGTATCGTAGTTTACCCGACAATTGCATTTCGTCTTTTGACGAATTCAAAGAAATGTTTCTTTCCCGCTTCTATGAAGGAGGCATGGACATGAACATGTCTTCCTTAATAGAAATCAAACAAAAGAAAAAGGAAGATACTCGGACGTTCATTGAACGTTTCCGACAGGCAACTCTGAAGATGCCTCCAGGCATGCCAGATTCAACACTGATTGATACATGCAAGATGAATCTGCGACCATCTATTGCTGTCTTTACGGGTTCCCAATTCACAGATTGGGCCTCGTTTATCATAGCAGCAGTTTCAGCCGAGACTAATGGTAGATTGGCTAGGGAGCACGGGATGATCTTTGCTTCAGAAGACAAAGGAAAGAAAGGCTCTTCTGATAATAATTTTGGAAATCGTAATGGGAAAGGAAAGGATACTCTTATGGTTAATCTTTCCAAAAACAAAATAACGCCGAATAATCAGGAGTCTTCTAAACCAAAAGAAGAATACTCTTTTGACGAAAGTGATATCCCAGGGATATTTTAATGTCTGGTAAAGAGTGGCAAACTCCAAATTTCGGAGCCGAAAAGGCCTAATAAGGTGAATCTCACTGACAATTCCAAGTATTGTATCTATCATAGATACATAAATCATCCCACTAAGGCTTGTTATATTCTAAAGAAGAAAATCCAAGAGCTGATCAATGCCAATGCCATTGCTTTAACTAACGATGAGCATACGGTCATAACCAATATGGTTTCTCTTCAATTCGGAGGTTTTCCTCCTTAACAATTTCCAGATGGGATGTCCCAATTCCGAAGGCGACAATGAAGATTGTGAATATCCCGCCTGCCAGAGAGAAAAATGAAGGATTGTTGCCTCTCATATTAAAGAATGGTAAAATTATGTGGGTACATCCTGACTTGGTACCTGAAATGGAAGATGAAGGAAAAACTTCAAAATTCAAGCAAGGTAAGAAAGTCAAAACCTACAACATGATTTCTCATGTTATTCCAGATCCAGATGATTTGGATCATCTATGGGATGGCATTCCTTTGGAAGATAGACTGAGAGGTTTGAACATATGTCCTCCAAGTCTGGCTCCTCCTACCAAGCTCAAGTCGACTCATCAGCAATGGCTAGCTATGAACAGTGTTCCCTTATACAGGGTACAACAAGTTTTTGCTGCTTATGAGAAAGCTCCTACAGGGATCTTTCCTCGTATCCCGAGTATTCCTTCTTCTTCTATGGCTACAGAGATTCCTATTCCTCCTTCTTCGGAAGTCTCTATGCCTTCTTTTTCTCCTGTAGTTACAGAGATCTCTTCTTCTTCCTCTGTTGAACCACCTGTTAAAAGTTTGCAGCCCATTTACTTATACAGTCAGCAACCAGTCCTTCTTATGAAAAAGATGGGCTATGACTTTCAAAAGGCAGAGGGTTTGAACTATGATAAAGGAATGCGACTTCCTTTACAGATTCAAAGTCAAAAATCCACTGTCGGATTGGGTTCGGAGATTCCTCATAAAAATCCTCACAAGAAGAAGGTTAAGAAAAAGAAAACTAAATCCTGCAATATGGTACTTCCTTCTTCTGAATCTGAAGAAGAAACCTTTGCTGGTACAAGATCTAGGAAAGAGTACCATAAAGATTATGAGGGATCCTCCAAAGAAACAGAGGATTTTGAAACACCACCAACTCAACCGTCTCTTGTTCCTACTAAACCATCTATGGTTGAGAAGGGAAAACAGAAAGCAGTACGCATCGACGTCCCGTTGAAATCTGCTTCCAGTCAAGGGGTAATGATGAAACCCTACAAATTTGATATTCTAGCCCAGTTAGCTAATACTCCGGCTAGACTCTATATCTTCGAGTTGCTTCGCCTTTCTAAAGAAAGTCGTAAAACTTTGAGTGAAGCTTTGTTGCAAGCTGACTCGTGCTTAGCTCAACTCAAGACTCCTGATAATATACCAGTGTCGTGCCCACAATGCTATAGTATGATGGAGGTCATTCCTAACATTACCTTCACACAAGAGGAGATGCTGTTGAAGCATAACAAGCACGACAGGCCTTTGTGCTATACTGGGTATATCGAATCCACTGAAGTTGACAGGATTTACATTGATCCTGGGTCTTCCATTAGCATAATCCTTCAGAGTATGCTTAGACCGTTGAGGATTCCTACTAGTGATTTGACTTACACTAGTACTACAATAGTTGGTTTCAACTCTGGAAAGAGTAAACCACTGGGGGAAGATTCGTCTGAAGATTCAGATTGGTGATCTTTGAACTATGGCGACATTCTATGTTATTAACTCAGTCGTATCCTACAACATCCTTCCGTGGATTCATGAGCATAATATTGTGCCTTCAACTCTCCACCAATGCTTCAAGTACGTAGATTCTCAAGGGGTTGTGAAGACTGAGTTTGCTGATATAAATCCTTTCAAGGGTGTCGAAGCCTATTTTTCTGATTAATGCTCTACAAACAAGAGCATGTAAAGGAGATATCAGACACGGCTGAAGATCGATCATCTGTCGAAGATCAATCTATTAATGAAGATCCTAAAGAAGAGCAACCTTTGAAGATCAAAGTCAAAGGGCGAATCCAACCCCAACCTCTCAACGACCAATCTCTAAAGATCAAGGTCAAAGGGAAAATTCGAACTTCATCTGAGGAATCAGTGAATGTTCCTGCCAAGAGTCAAGACCAACCCCTTATGATCAAAGTCAAGGGACGTACTTCTCGTACGAATGATCCAGAACCACCATTGATCATCAACCTTGGCAAGTCTACACAGAAAGCGGATGACAGTCCGTCAATGATTAATCCGAAGCGTAGCAATCAAATTATAAATGATATAAATATTGATCATTCTGTACTTTCCAATATCAATAAAGATTTCCTTTTTGAGTATATGGCTGCCAAATTTGTTGAAAGAATGACTTTATCTTCTGATGATCAAAGTCATCAATATAAAGATGACATAGATACAGAGGAAACTTTATACATTGACAATAAGGAAAATTCTTTTCCTCCTCATGTCGATGTTGGACCTTATGCTCAAAGGTTCTTAACATCTTCTCCCTATCTTCTTCCTGTAGCCGCTTCATCGCAAGCTTGTGTAACTTATAGACGTCACGAAGAATCTTATTTCATGATTCCGCCTGATAAGAAAAACAAGCACCAAATTGTATCGGACCTGGCTAGAAATATCCCTGTTGTTCAGACGGATGATCTTAGAGATAAAGATAAAAGAAGAATCCGAATTGACAAATATAGTCAACAATCTCTCAAGATTATCCAGAATATGGGATATGATTTGAAGACTATGCAAGGTCTCAATCAAGGCAAAGGTAGACGATTACCATTATGTGGTGATCCGTTTTACCAGAAACTCGTCATGGGTTGGGATATGATCCGTCCCACATGTTTAATGATGATATACAAGAAGAATTCTCTTCTAGTTCTTCACAATCCTCAGATTCCGAAGAAATCTATTTCATTGAATCTGAATATGCTGGAGGAAACTATTTTGATGAATCTGAGTGTATATTCTCAGTCAACATGGTTCAAACTGATGGCAAATCTGAGCCATTTGAAAATGACCCTTGGGCCCAACAGATGGACACACGGTGGGAACTTCGTTTTGAACAACGACAACCACCTACGGAGGATGAGATTCTTCAAATCGATATTGGAGACGGAATTACATCCAAGCCAATGTTCATCAGTAAGAATCTTTCCGAATATGAAAAGGAAGAGTTGATAAAATTGATTAAAGAATATATTGATATCTTTGCATGGAGTTATGAGGATGTCGGGTTTGGATCCTAAAGTTGCTACTCATAAACTCAATATTCTTCCTAATGCCAAACCTATAAAACAACAGCAGCGACATTTTCGACCAGATATGATGGATGCAATTGAAGCAGAAGTCAAAACGTTGATTATATGTGGCTTTGTTCGTGAAGAACAACATCCAGACTGGGTTGCCAATATTGTTTCTGTTATGAAGAAGAACGGAAAAGTCCGAGTTTGCATAGATTTTCGAGATCTTAATGCAGCTTGTCCAAAGAACGAATTTTCACTTCCAATTACTGATGTCATGATAGATAATACATGCAGTTTTGAACGCATGTCTTTCATGGACAGATTCTCATGATACAATCAGATCAAGATGCATCCCGAAGATGAGAAGCATACTGCTTTCCGAACACCCCTTGGGGTTTATTGTTATACGGTTATGCCGTTTGGTCTTAAAAATGTCGGTGCCACGTATCAAAGGGCTATGAGCAACATCTTTCAAGAACATCTACAGAAAACAGTTGAATGTTACGTAGATGACATTGCTGTCAAAAGTCGATCAAAAGATAATCACATTCAAGACTTAAAGACAGTATTTGAATTGATGCGTCAGCATCAATTGAAAATGAACCCTACCAAGTCCTTCTTAGGGGTTTCCAGTGGCAAGTTTTTGGAATTTGTCATCACTTCTCAGGGTATCCATGTTGATCCTGATAAAATCAAAGCAATTCTTGAAATACGTCCTCCACGCAATTTAAAAGAACTCCGCGGCTTCCAAGGCCGCATTGCTTATATCAGGAGATTTATATCCAATCTCTCTGGGAGATGCCAACCTTTCTCCCGTCTATTAAAGAAGGGTGTATCATTTGTTTGGGATGAAGCGTGTCAGAAAGCTTTCAATGACATCAAGCAATACCTTACAAATCCACCTGTTCTAGTATCACCAGTAGTAGAAAGACCATTTTTGCTATATGTTCGAGCATTAGATCATTCACTTGGTGCTCTTCTTGCACAGAAAAGTGATATGGATCATGAACAAGCAATTTATTATCTTAGCCGAATGATGGTCAGAGCTGAACACATGTATACTCCTGTAGAAAAGGAATGTCTGGCTTTGGTTTTTGCTGTACAAAAGACACGACATTATGTGTCAGGACAAACTATTCATGTCATCTCCAGAATAAATCCTATTCGGGTACTGATGAGAAAACCAAGCATTCTTAACTCCAGGTTAGCTACCTGGGCGATGTTGCTCACTCCTTATGACATGGTCTATGTACCTCAAAAATCAGTGAAGGGTCAAGCATTAGCTGATTTCTTAGCAGCTCATCCTATACCTGAAACATCGAAGCTATATGAAGATATTCCAGATGAAGTCGTGGATTGCAACATGACTTTGAGGAATGATATTTGGCAATTATACTTTGATGGAGCATCACGGGTTGGATCTAAAGGCAATATCGTCTCCGGAGTAGGAATCGTCTTGGTTTCTCCTGACAAAATAGTCATATACCGTGCTTATTCTCTCAATGAGCCATGCTCTAACAATGTGGCAGAATACAATGCTCTGTTGACTGGTCTCCAAGTAGCAAAAGAATTGGAAATTGAGTTCTTAGAAGCTTATGGAGATTCTCAACTGATTGTTAATCAGGTTAGAGGGACATATGAAGTCAGAAATCCTGACCTCATCCCTTATCATCAAGTGGCAATTGAATTAGTCCTTTCATTCAAAGGATTCTTCATCGAATTCATACCACGTTCTCAGAATGTGGAAGCTGATGCTCTTGCTAGTTTAGCTGCAGACTTAGCTGTTCCCATTCAAAGACAAAACACAATTACTTTGTTGGACCGAGACTTATTCTGTGTCAAGAATAATCTGTATATTGAACAGAGTTATACTACAAAGTCAAGTTCCCAGCAGAGGGATTGGAGAAGTCCATTTATTGATTATGCGGTTCATGGAATTTTACCTGAAGATCCAAAAGAAGTTGCGTCAATCAAAAGACGATTATTTCGATTTTATTATGATTTATCTTTACATATGCTATACTGTCGTTCATATGATGGACTTCTGCTTTGCTGTCTCTCAGAAAGTGAGGCTAAACAAACACTTCGCGAAGCTCATGATGGTGTTTGTGGTGCTCATCAACCAGGTCCAAAATTACAAGACCGTATTCGAAGAATGAGATATTATTGGCCATCCATGATAGCAGACGCTGTGGATTATGCTAGACGATGTAAAGCATGTCAGATTCATGCTGATTTTATTCATCAACCATCTGAATTCTTGCATCCTACAGCAGCTTCTTGGCCCTTTGAAGCTTGGGACATGGACATTATTGGTCCGATTAATCCTCCTTCTGTCAAGGAACATCGGTTTATACTGGCTATAACCGATTATTTTTCTAAATGGGCGGAAGCAGTTTCCCTTATTGAAGTAAAGACATCCAATGTGGTTAGTTTCATCAAACACCATATCATTTATCGATTCGGGATTCCCCGACGGATAATTCATGACAATGGACTACAATTTGCCAGTCAGGCATTTTATCGATTCTGTGATAAGAATCGGATTCAAAACCTGGCGTCTACGACTTATAATCCAGCTGCTAATGGTTTAGCCGAAGCTTTCAACAAGACGACATCAAACTTCTCAAAAAGTTTGTCTCTTCTAATAAATGTGATTGGAATGAGAAACTTGGAGAATGTTTATGGGCTTATCGAATAACAGTTCGAACTCCTACTAGTTTTACACCATTTTCATTGGTCTATGGATGCGAGACTGTCCTTCCATTGGAAATTCAGATTCCATCTCTTCGAATAGCCATTGCTAATGAGCTAACTACAGAGAACAATGATCGCTTACGACTCCAAGAACTTGAAGGATTGGACGAGAAGCTTCTTCAAGCACAACAGCATATTGAGCTATATCAAGCCCGTATATCTCGAACTTTCAATCGTAAAGTTAAAAAGAGGGTATTCAAAGTCGGTGAATTAGTACTAGCTGTTCGAAGACCGATGGTGATGACTCATAAGAGCAAAGGGAAATTTCAAGCGAAATGGGAAGGCCCTTATGTTATCGAGACAGTTTTTTCCAACTGTGCTTATCGGTTATCTAAACCTAATGGAGATTTACTCATTATGCCGATCAATGGCAAATTTCTGAAGAAATATTATGTTTGAATTTCTTCCTTATTCTCCAGCTACTAATGTTTGGTTGAGCTTGGAGAAAAGTTTTAATCTTTTATCTTGCCAGTAGATATAAAAAGTTGGATCTATTATTTATCATGTCCATTTGACCTCTGAATAAATATTAAGTCTGCTTGTTTTTCCTATCTATCATGTCCTATTTTTCTTTGAGTCGTTATGTCACTCCCCAATCCTGGAATACGTATTTTAATACGTAAACCGATAATTGTATTTACCTTGAATTTATACGATATTTATTATGCAGTATTTCTTCATGCATTTTCCAAAAATATCCGACAAAATATTATTTTCTAATTTATTTTCTGCATTTGGGACCTACAGTTTTGGCTCATTTGGGTAACCTATTCTTGGTTCACCCATGGTCCATCATGAACCCTTTGGTTCATCATGAACCCATGGGTCCAAGAATTCTATATATATAACTCATCTCCTTCTCTCTCCTCTCATTTACTTCTTCTCATTTACTTCCTCCACCAACCAAGGCAAGTACCAACTTGCTCAAGAGAAGGATCCATTATTTTGTTAATGATTCTTACAAAACTATTTGCCAAAACATGTTCTTCTCCTCAATCTATACTAGTTTAGAACTTGGAAATTTCTATTTTGAAGCTTTGATTTTTATAGATCTAAGTTTTAATCATTTTCGGATTTGCATGGTTTGATCTACTTTAGTTGGATTTTATGGGTTTTTGATGTTTCTATGTGGAAGAACATTCAGTTTCACCCAAGTTGGAGCTTTGGAAATCTGGATTTCGAGTTCGGATGGCCAAGTTATGATACTTTGAAGCTTGGGTTCAGCCATGGTGTTCTTGCTGTTTTGGAGAAGACAGTGAACAATGTGCTCCTGTTTGAGCACGCTTCCTGTTGGAAGCGTGTTTTTCCCTTGAGCTTGCGTGACTTTTCACGCAGCACTCTCCCCTTGAGCTTGCGTGACTTTTCACGCAGCACTCTCCCCTTGAGCTTGCGTGACTTTTCACGCAGCACTCTCCCTTGAGCTTGCGTGACTTTTCACGCAGCTCTTTCCCTTGAGCTTGCGTGACTTTTCACACAGCTCTTCCCTTGAGTTTGCGTGACTTTTTACGCTGCTCTTTCCCTTGAGCTTGCGTGACTTTTCACGCTGCTCTTTCCCTTGAGCCTGCGTGACTTTTCACACACGCTGTCTTGTTGTGCGCATGCTTTTGATATTTTATTAGATATTATATGCCCATTTTATATCCTTACGCCTTTTGTCCTGAGCATGATATGAGCACTAATGTGACCCCGGTGAACAAAGTGCTCCTACCTGATACATGTACCTGAATGTCCTAGTTCTTGTTCATGCTCGACAAATGACTCGTAACTCCACGTGGCGTATTTGCAATGATGTATTACACTAAGGAGGGTAGCACATGTTGACATACTGATTGACATGGATCCTCTTTGGGGTACTCGTACTTGAGTACGACTTTAGGAGGATGATCATGCAGGCCACAGCATGTGAGTCCAAGATTTCACCTAGGGTTAAATTAGGCAACTAAATATACTAGATGCATGGGAAGGGCAAAATCCCGAGATCGTGTTACACCAGTCGCCCTGAGATATTGTCTTGGCGCGCCGGCTGGTCTCCACGGATACTGTGTCATCCGCAACGAGTGGATGACTGTATCCGATTAATTCCTGCTATATAATATATGTTTTGGCAAGGTGGCCTTGCGAGGGACCTGTGCTCAATCATACCTGTCTACGCGAACCCCTGGGTGGCTAGCCTTGCTGGAAAGATACGATCTGAGGATTTTCTAAATAACATGATGCGAGGATAACCTCGTCCAACTAGAAACTCGTAGACTTGATTGGCCGTGAAAATGACTTACTTGTATCCTATTACCTTCCGTGAATAACTGAGGGAAGCGGACTGTCATGGTACGTGATCCAACCCATGTTCTTGTTTGATTGTTGGGTTGGTTATCGTACTATGATGGGCTGTGGACCGAAGTTATGAACGGAAGATATATTCTGGTTGTGAAGTGCTACTTCTGTGAATGACTGAGGAACATGGTCCATCATAGTACATGATCCAACCCATGTTCTTGTTTGATTGTTGGGTTGGTTATTGTGTTGTGATAGGCTATCGACCGAAGTCACGATCAGAAGATTTTATTGTTTATACCTTTTAACTTATGTGAAAGTTATAGAGTACGACACGTCCCGACTCCATGCGGCACCTTTTGTCCTTGTTTGGTTGTAAGGGTGCCATATGGGTTCGAGGATGTTGCGCTACCCTATAATAGTAGCATAAGTATTACTATTATCAGTCATTCTATTAGTTGGGTTTTTAATCTTAACTCTTGTGCCCCTTTGGCGGTACTTGCTATTCGGGGCTGACCCCGCTGGTTTTGTTTGGCCAGATCTCGTAGCAGAGCCAGAGGACACGATCTTCCTCCCTGACATCCATGGTGCATACTAGGAGCATGGCGGTTCGGGGACTCGAGTGGGTTTCTTCTCCACCACTCCTGCTTATACTTTTGCGACGTTTAGCCACCGGCACCTGTTAGCCGGATTACTTGATATTTTGTGTCAGTACATAATTGTAATTAAACAGACCGCAGCTGTGTATAATTTTGTACTCCTGACTCTCTGAGATGGCTAAATTATAAAGCTAGTCTCTCATGATCATTTTGATGAAGCGTCAGGGACGCCTTACTGCTTTATCTTTAATGTTCATTTAATTGCTGATTTGACTTAATTGATTGAGACATAGAACTCTGTGGGACTATAGGAGACTTGATTGTAGCATGTACCCCCTAGTCTCTCGACAGCCATGATCGCCGTATGACGTTACGTACCTCATATGGAGTAGCTGGCCTAGTCCGTCCCCGTATTTCGGTACTGGGGCGTGACAAGGTTTTAGTGGTGGCCCATGCAGGTCTGATTTCCAGACTTGTGGGGTATTGCGAATTATTAGGAGTCTCAATCAAAACTTGTTCCCCTTGAAATTCCGTTTCGAATTCTCTGTCCTTGCCTTGATCTCTAACCTGACTTGCATCCTCGAAATCTTCCTCGTCCGGACTTGATAATCTTATATTCTTCTCTATAGGGGTGCTTCATTCTCAGTAGCGGGTGAGGCCCACGAGGAAGAGCAGCAAGAGCATGGCTCGACTGGGCAGCAACAAGGGAGAGAAACTTCTCCAGTGCAGGCACGAGCAGAAATGGAACCAGAGGCAGTGCAGCCGCAGGTTATTGAAACTCCTGCAGCACCAGCAGCGACGGCAGTACCAGACGCCGTAGCACTCCTGGAGATCATCCGGGGGTTTTTTGTCACTAACCAACAACAACAGACTCGGCAGCAGGAGCAGAACGTGTTGCTGAACCAAGGGATTCAGTTAGCTCTCGAGAGGAGTGTCGGGGCTGACTCGGGAGCATCAGGGAGGTTTCGTCGCTTGAACCCGAGGTATTTTGATGGCACGGAGGATGCCATCACTGCGGATGCCTGGATTCAAGACATTGAGGCCATTTTTGTGGCAACCAAGGTTCCAGATGATGAGAAGGTTGATCTGGTCAAACTGGTACTTCAGGATCTTGCCCGTAACTGGTGGGCATCAGAAGAAGTTGGTATAAGATGCCCTGTTCGTTGGACCACCTTCAGTGACAGATTCAAGGCCAAGTATTTTGGCGTAGTAGCTCGATATGAGCTCCAGCAAAAGTTCATCAGTCTCAAGCAAGCAGGCAAGACCGTAGATGGGTATGCAGCAGAGTTCTGCAGATTGTGCCATTTCGCACCAGCAATGGTGGCAACGGAGCCAGAGAAAGCTATGAGGTTCCAGCAGGGACTTCATTTGGAACTATTACAGCTTGTGGAAGGACACGACTACCAGACGTTTGACGCTGTTTTGACGGCCGCTCGGAGGCACGAGCTTACCCAGCAGAGGTTGGCATCGAGGACAGGAGGTCAGAAAAGATCTCATTCCCAGGTTGGAGGAGGATCAATGCAGCGAACATCGGCACCAGCACCCGGTGTACGTATTCATGATGCAGGAGCGCCGCGGAGGACGGCCGTGTCAACTAATACAGCGCCAGTTCGGCATCAGCAGCCAAGGAACCAGCAGCAGCGTCAGGGAGCACCCCAGGGCTGTACCTTCTGTGGGAAGGCAGGGCATACGAGGGAGGTGTGTCGGTCAGCGAATGGCTTATGCTTGAGATGTGGTCGTGCAGACCACCGTATTTCCACTTGTCATATGATGCAGAGGCCAGGAGGGCCAGCTCAACAGTTTCCAGCATTGCCAGCTCCAGTGGCAACCCCGAGTGGAGGGCCAGTATTAGCAGTAAGGCCCCTAGCCCAGCGTCTACCAACGCAGGCTCAGATGTTTTGCCAAGCACAGGAAGCCGAAGGCCCTCAGAGGCAGCAACAGCATGGTCGGAGAAGGCCGCAACAAGGGGCTCCGCGGGGCCAGGCTCTCACATTGACCTTGGGAGAGGCTCTAGCGTCTAGTGACGTGGTGGCAGGTAAAATTCTCGTCACCTCATTTCCCGCTGTAGCATTATTTGATTCAGGCGCTACTCATTCATTCATCTCTGCACAATATGCTACACGGATTGGATTAGAGTTTGAGGCATTGCCGAAGAGGATGGATATACTCACCGGCAATGGGCTCGTAGAAGTTAGCAGAGTACGCTTTTCATGTCCGGTGGAGGTGTGTGGGCATTTATTGCCCGCATCATTGATTGAATTCCTTATGGGGAATTTTGATGTTGTTCTTGGCATGGACTGGTTGAGAGACAGTCATGCGACAATTGATTGTAGAGGAGGTAGGGTCATATTCAGCGTTCCTGGGATGGAGCAGTTCATTTTTACTCGAACCTTGAAGAATCAGGCCGGAGGCATCATCTCAGCATCAGTGTCAGAGCCAGGACAGATTCCGAGAGTGGTCGAAGATTTTTTCGACGTCTTCCCTGATGAGCTTCCAGGGATACCCCCAGTCAGAGAGGTAGAATTTAGCATTGAGTTGAACCCTGGAACGAGGCCTATTGCAGACAGAGTTTACAGAATGTCGCCGTCAGAACAGGATAAGTTGTATCAACATGAAGAAGAGTTGAAGTCTAAGGGATTCATCCGTGACAGTAAATCGCCCTGGGCCGCGCCAGTGATTCTAGTTCCCAAGAAGGATGGGTCGACGAGGATGTGCATCGACTACCGCAAGCTGAATGCAGTAACAGTGAAGAATAAGTACCCACTACCAAGGATTGATGACCTGTTCGACCAGTTGAGCAAGGCCAGCGTCTTTTCCAAGATCGATCTTAGGTCAGGATACTATCAAGTAAGAGTCCGGGAGCAAGACATACCGAAGACAGCATTCAGATCTAGATATGGGCATTATGAGTTTTTAGTAATGCCCTTTGGACTAACCAACGCCCCCGCAGTATTCATGGATTTAATGAACCGCATCTTTCTGCCGTATTTGGATAAATTTGTGGTGGTGTTCATAGATGACATTCTTGTCTATTCCAGCAGTGAAGAGGAGCATGAGAAACATCTTAGGACTGTCTTACAGACATTGAGGGAGCATCAACTTTATGCGAAGCTCGACAAGTGTGAATTCTGGTAAGATCACATTTCGTTCCTGGGGCATGTAATTTCTGGGGCAGGAGTGTCAGTGGATCCGAAGAAGATTGAGGCCGTAGAGCATTGGTCAGTCCCGAGAACGGTTGCAGAAGTGCGAAGTTTCTTAGGATTAGCTGGTTACTACAGAAGGTTCGTGGCGGACTTTGCCAGGATCTCTGCGCCCTTAATGCGTTTGACGCACAAGGACGTAGAGTTTGTTTGGTCAGCTAGCTGTCAGGCATCATTTGAAGAATTGAAGAAGAGATTGATCTCAGCCCCGATCTTGACGCTTCCAGTAGGAGCGGGAGGCTTTACAGTATATTGTGACACATCTGGGAAGGGTCTTGGATGTGTATTGATGCAGCACGGAAAGGTGATAGCATATGCGTCTCGACAGCTTCGAGACCATGAGAAGAATTACCCGACTCACGATTTGGAGTTAGCAGCTGTGGTGTTTTCACTTAAGTTGTGGAGACATTATTTATACGGGGATCGGGTAGAGATCTATACTGATCATAAGAGTTTGAAATACGTATTCACGCAGCGAGATTTGAACATGAGGCAAAGAAGATGGTTATAACTGCTGAAGGATTTTGATTTAGATCTTCAGTATTATCCAGGCAAGGCGAATATAGTTGCAGATGCACTGAGTAGGAGAGACAGTGCCTTTATCTTGACCTCGCAGAAGCATATTTTAGAAGACCTTCAGAGCATGTGAATCGAAGTAGTTTTGCCAAGGGATATAGGAAGAATGACCAGTATGCAGATTCAGTCAACCTTAGTAGAGAGGATAAGGGCAGCACAAGCAGGGGATCCACAGATTCAGAAGTTACGGTCGGAGTGTGAATCAGTCCGTAGGAAGGAGTTAGTGATTCATGAAGATGGTACGCTCAGGTTTGGAAACAGACTCTGTGTACCGAGTGGAGACCTTCGGCAAGAAGTTATGTCCGAAGCTCATAGTTCTATTTACTCCATTCATCCAGGAGGAACGAAGATGTATCGAGATATCAGGCAGTACTTTTGGTGGAATGGCATGAAAAGAGAGATAGCGAGATTTGTATCCAAGTGTCTGGTATGTCAGCAGGTAAAAGCCGAGCAGCAGAGACCAGCAGGGTTGCTACAGCCGCTTCCTATCCCAGAATGAAAATGGGAGCACATCACGATGGATTTTGTGACCGGTTTACCTAGATCCCCGGCTGACAAGAATGCAGTCTGGGTAATAGTAGATCGACTCACGAAGGTTGCTCATTTCCTTCCCTTCCGAGTTGGACAGACTACTAAGCAGTTAGCAGAAATGTACATGAAGCAGATAGTAAGGCAGCACGGTGTTCCAGTTAGTATAGTATCAGATCGGGATACGCGGTTTACTTCCCATTTTTGGCGGAGCTTGCACCAAAGTTTGGAAACCAAGTTAAGATTCAGTACTGCTTATCATCCACAAACCGACGGGCAATCAGAAAGAACCATTCAGACATTAGAAGATATGCTACGAGCGTGTACCTTAGATTTTGGCGGATCTTGGGAGGATCACCTTCATCTAGTGGAGTTCTCCTATAACAACAGCTATCAGGCTAGCATTCAGATGGCCCCGTTCGAAGCATTGTACGGAAGGAAGTGCAGGTCCCCTTTGGTATGGGACGACGTCGGAGAACGGAAGTTGTTGGGGCCAGAGATGATCACGCAGACTGTGGAGATAGTTAAGTTAGTCAGAGAGCGCCTTCGAGTTGTACAGGACCGACATCGTCATTGGGCAGATCAGCATCGTAGGCCTCTAGAGTTCAGAGTTGGCGACCAAGTGTTTCTGCGGATTTCGCCTACTCGGGGCATCATCAGATTTGGAATCCGAGGAAAGCTTAGTCCAAGATACGTTGGTCCTTTTAAGATTCTCGCTCGGGTAGGCGATGTGGCTTATCGACTTGCCCTTCCGCCTTCGTTAACTGGCATACATGATGTGTTTCATGTGTCCCAATTACGTGGGTATGTCCCGGATCCGAGTCATGTCCTCGATCATTCTGAGTTAGTCGTTGGTACCGACCTAACTTACGAGGAGCAACCCGTATCTATTTTAGACCGGCGAGAGAAGGTACTCAAGAATCGGACGATAAACCTTGTCCGTGTTTCTTGGAACCATCACTCTCCGGGAGAGTCAACCTGGGAGCGCGAGGACGAGATCAGATCTCGGTATCCGTATTTGTTTGACTAATAAGGTATATTTTTGCACCTTATTGACATGATTCCATGCTTATCTGCACCTGCTTGTTTTACACTTTGTGATGTATGATAATAACTGCTATGATAGTTAACTTATATATATGATTGTGCCTTGCTTGCCCTGATTTCACTATCCTGTCTTGGCTGGAATTCCGAGGACGAAATTTTTCTAAGAAGGGTAGAGATGTCACTCCCCAATCCTGGAATACGTATTTTAATACGTAAACCGATAATTGTATTTACCTTGAATTTATACGATATTTATTATGCAGTATTTCTTCATGCATTTCCCAAAAATATTCGACAAAATATTATTTTCTAATTTATTTTCTGCATTTGGGGCCTACAGTTTTGGCTCATTTGGGTAACCTATTCTTGGTTCACCCATGGTCCATCATGAACCCTTTGGTTCATCATGAACCCATGGGTTCAAGAATTCTATATATATAACTCATCTCCTTCTCTCTCCTCTCATTTACTTTTTCTCATTTACTTCCTCCACCAACCAAGGTAAGTACCAACTTGCTCAAGAGAAGGATCCATTATTTTGTTAATGATTCTTACAAAACTATTTGCCAAAACATGTTCTTCTCCTCAATCTATACTAGTTTAGAACTTGGAAATTTCTATTTTGAAGCTTTGATTTTTGTAGATCTAAGTTTTAATCATTTTCGGATTTGCATGGTTTGATCTACCTTAGTTGGATTTTATGGGTTTTTGATGTTTCTATGTGGAAGAACATTCAGTTTCACCCAAGTTGGAGCTTTGAAAATCTGGATTTGGAGTTCGGATGGCCAAGTTATGATACTTTGAAGCTTGGGTTCAGCCATGGTGTTCTTGCTGTTTTGGAGAAGACAGTGAACAGTGTGCTCCTGTTTGAGCACGCTTCCTGTTGGAAGCGTGTTTTCCCCTTGAGCTTGCGTGACTTTTCACGCAGCACTCTCCCCTTGAGCTTGCGTGACTTTTCACGCAGCACTCTCCCCTTGAGCTTGCGTAACTTTTCATGCAGCACTCTCCCTTGAGCTTGCGTGACTTTTCACGCAGCTCTTTCCCTTGAGCTTGCGTGACTTTTCACACAGCTCTTCCCTTGAGTTTGCGTGACTTTTCACGCTGCTCTTTCCCTTGAGCTTGCGTGACTTTTCACGCTGCTCTTTCCCTTGAGCCTGCGTGACTTTTCACGCACGCTGCCTTGTTGTGCGTATGCTTTTGATATTTTATTAGATATTATATGCCCATTTTATATCCTTACGCCTTTTGTCCTGAGCAGGATATGAGCACTAATGTGACCCCGGTGAACAAAGTGCTCCTACCTGATACATGTACCTGAATGTCCTAGTTCTTGTTCATGCTCGACAAATGACTCGTAACTCCACGTGGCGTATTTGCAATGATGCATTACACTAAGGAGGGTAGCACATGTTGACATACTGATTGACATGGATCCTCTTTGGGGTACTCGTACTTGAGTACGACTTTAGGAGGATGATCATGCAGGCCACAGCATGTGAGTCCAAGATTTCACCTAGGGTTAAATTAGGCAACTAAATATACTAGATGCATGGGGAGGGCAAAATCCCGAGATCGTGTTACACCAGTCGCCCTGATATATTGTCTTGGCGCGCCGGCTGGTCTCCACGGATACTGTGTCATCCGCAACGAGTGGATGACTGTATCCGATTAATTTCTGCTATATAATATATATTTTGGCAAGGTGGCCTTGCGAGGGACCTGTGCTCAATCATACCTGTCTACGCGAACCCCTGGGTGGCTAGCCTTGCTGGAAAGATACGATCTGAGGATTTTCTAAATAACATGATGCGAGGATAACCTCGTCCAACTAGAAACTCGTAGACTTGATTGGCCGTAAAAATGACTTGCTTGTATCCTATTACCTTCCGTGAATAACTGAGGGAAGCGGACTGTCATGGTACGTGATCCAACCCATGTTCTTGTTTGATTGTTGGGTTGGTTATCGTACTATGATGGGCTGTGGACCGAAGTTATGAACGGAAGATATATTCTGGTTGTGAAGTGCTACTTCTGTGAATGACTGAGGAACATGGTCCATCATAGTACATGATCCAACCCATGTTCTTGTTTGATTGTTGGGTTGGTTATTGTGCTGTGATAGGCTATCGACCGAAGTCACGATCAGGAGATTTTATTGTTTATACCTTTTAACTTATGTGAAAGTTATAGAGTACGACACGTCCCGACTCCATGCGGCACCTTTTGTCCTTGTTTGATTGTAAGGGTGCCATATGGGTTCGATGATGTTGCGCTACCCTATAATAGTAGCATAAGTATTACTATTATCAGTCATTCTATTAGTTGGGTTTTTAATCTTAACTCTTGTGCCCCTTTGGCGGTACTTGCTATTCGGGGCTGACCCCGCTGGTTTTGTTTGGCCAGATCTCGTAGCAGAGCCAGAGGACACGATCTTCCTCCCTGACAACCATGGTGCATACTAGGAGCATGGCGGTTCGGGGACTCGAGTGGGTTTCTTCTCCACCACTCCTGCTTATACTTTTGCGGCATTTAGCCACCGGCACCTGTTAGCCGGATTACTTGATATTTTGTGTCAGTACATAATTGTAATTAAACAGACTGCAGCTGTGTATAATTTTGTACTCCTGACTCCCTGAGATAGCTAAATTATAAAGCTAGTCTCTCATGATCATTTTGATGAAGCGTCAGGGACGCCTTACTGTTTTATCTTTAATGTTCATTTAATTGCTGATTTGACTTAATTGATTGAGACATAGAACTCTGTGGGACTATAGGAGACTTGATTGTAGCATGTACCCCCTAGTCTCTCGACAGCCACGATCGCCGTATGATGTTACGTACCTCATATGGAGTAGCTGGCCTAGTCCGTCCCCGTATTTCGGTACTGGGGCGTGACACGTTACAATCTGTCATGTCCATATTACCTCTGATAGTATTGTATACTCTAAACAGAAAATGAGATTTTATTATCTATCATGTCCATATTACCTCTGGATAGATACAATTTATTGAGTTTCGAAGACTTATCATGTCCATATTACCTCTGATAAATGTTTTCTATCTCATACCTATTGTTTAGATTCAAAATAAATGATAGGATCACAAAATAAATATTTTATTCATTTCTTGAATAAGATAAAAGGTTACAAAAGCTTCCTATTTGCCTAAGGCGGAGCAGATATATCTTTCAGCAATTTTTGGAGCTCGGCTAAACGCTTCTCACGAGAGCCCATTACATTTTTAGTAGCTATCCTTCTTCGAGCCTCTGGAGTGCAAATAGGAGAAAACTTAGCGAAAGTAGCTATCAGATTATCTCTGGCATCATCAAGATGCTTGATAGTGGATTCAGCTCCAAAAAGTTGTTCCTCCAGAATTGAGCTCTGTGTCAAATATTGGTCACGAGCTGCTATTAATTGTTCCTTCTCAGCTTTCAGACGAGCTAATTCAGCCTCCACTTCACAAATTTTATCATTTTGTTCCTGAATTTTCGTATTTGAAGTGTCATAGGCTTCTCTATAACGCTCCAACTGAGGCTTTGCATCAGCTAAGAGATCTTTCTCTTTAGCGACTTTGCTGCTATGTTCTCTGAGAGAGTTGTTGAAAGTAGTCTCTCGAGCAGTGTATTCAGCTGATAATGCATCGTACTCAGCTTGAATGAGACTTTCAGTAGTTTCACTTGTCAACCTCAGATATTTTTTAATAGGTTGCTCAAGTTCTTCTACTACTTTTTCCAATGCAGTTGCTCTCTCAACATCATTAAACATGGCGACATTCCTGATAGTGGAAACAATCGCACCTTTCAAGCTTTCATAACTCAGGCCCCTATTCAAGACCATGTCAACCAAAGCTGCCAGTGTCTTGTAAAAAGCTTCTGTATGAATCTCAACTAAGAGATTCATTTCTGCATTGGAACTCGGAGTTGCAGCAATCTCTACCAAATCTCTTTTTTGAATATTAGGGGAAGATATGGTTGCTCCGGTAGCAGAATGAGATAAAGATGATGTTGTTGTCGCTACCATAGTCAATTGATTCCTGGGAATTTCAGGGATTATGTCTTCAGCACTAGTAGAGGTGGTTGCTTCGGTAGCAGACTGAGATATAGACGATGTCGTCGTCGTTACCATAGCTAACTGATCCCTAGGAGCTCCAGGGATCACATTTTCAGTACTTGTCACTCCAGCCGTTTCTGGAGTTCTGGTGGCGGTAATTGTGGTGGGTGGAGTGATAGTTGGAGCAGCTGATTCAGGTTCAGGCATTGTCTCCTTGTGAACTTCTGTTGGATTAGTAATAATAGCAGATGATGTTATCATGACATTTCCAGTTTCAGTGGATGACTTGACTATGCCTTCATCACCTTCTTGGACTTCTGGCTGTTCAGACTCTTGAAACACTTCAATCTCTTCGTTGAGATCAGTTCCTTCTTCATCAGCTGTTTCTTGATCTGCAGTTGATTTTTCTGCAGTTTTTTTTTCTTCTCTATTTTCAATATGAGAAGATAATCCTGGTTGAACCTCTGTTTCAAACTCTTGTCGTAGTTCCTCTTCTGGTTGAATTTCCTCTACTCTATCTGAAGAAGAACTCTCTTCCTCAGACTCCGGGTTCTCCTCATAAATATTTTTCTGAGGAGAAGGAGGAGCCATAGGTTTTGGTGCAATAATGACACCTACAAAATGAACAAAACAAATTAAAATACAAAATCATAATGTATAATCTTGTATAGATTTTGTATATATACCTGGAGTAGGTGTAGAACGTGCCAAATATGTGTCATAATCCCCATCCCAATCTTTATCATCAAAATTGAGAGCTGGTTCATCCAATGGGATAGATTGTGAAGCGACGCCTTTAACTATTTGTGCCTTTTGTGGCAAGGTTAAATGAAGTGAAGTACTAAGGCATCCTGGCGATAAAATCCCTACAGCTTCGGTTGATGTGGATGCTTGGGAGGCTGAGGATCCTTCTTCAAATTGAGTTGAAGAGGATGCGACATGTGGCGGCTCTTCGACAGAAATGTCATCCTCTAGAGTGGCAGCTCTTGGTTTGGAAGGCATTTTGACGGTGACCTTTTTCTTCTTTTCGGGAGTCTTCACTGGAAGAGTAGTAGCTGTACTCTGCTTCCGCTTGCAGGATTTCTCAATAATAGTAGGTTCTGCAACCTCTTCTCCAATTCCTGTAGCAATAACTTCCAGATATGGATCTGGAACAGCAGCATCGTCAGGGATATCTGTTGGTACCCTGACTGGTTCTTCAACATTGCCTTCTTTAGGCCATCTCAGGCTACCTCTCATATTATAGCCATGGGCAAAGGAACAGATAGAAGAGTAAAAGTGAGCGTACGAGTGAAGAATACGTAGCTCTGTAGTGCTGGTGGCGGTTGAGACTCTGAATTTGGCTCCCGTACGGACAGTACTGAAATATCTCCAACCCCTGGCACCATCAAGCAGTTTCCCGTAGTGACGGAAACTGGTACAGGGATTACCAACATGAAGTTGGTCATACCCAAATTGACGAGCGAACCTACTGGGTAGATATGGTTCGAACGTGCAATTATCTTCATTTCTGTATATCAAGTGAGAGGGCCTGATGCACTGTAGCCATTGGAAGACTGCTGGTGGCAATATAGCTCTTCCTTCGATTTTATCTTCAAACTGGATGCCGAAACAGTCGGCTGAAACTTGTGGCCGAGTACAGAAGAAGTTCCAACCATAAGAATAGTTCAAAACTGTCCGGTATCTGCCACCGTCGTGGCAGTCCATGTAGCCTTGCTGAATTTTTGGAGGAAGACCTCCGCCTCATCGCCTGGGCCTGGTGGTAGCAGATTGCAGTTGTGGTACAATAACCAGCCCATCAAATAAGTATAGGGCATTTCTACCCTGGGGAATGCATTCCGATGTGGAGCATTGTTGATTAACTCCTCACCGTAAGTCCTCAAACCTGCATTTACTCGGCACACCATCACCGATAGTAGGTTAATTCTGACTTTAAAAACCAAGCGTACTGCGGGCCATAGTACGCTATGGTGGATTCTATAAACAGTACCAGTTCCCGGTATGACCCATCTTCTCAACCATAAAGAAAGGAAGCCTGCTAGCAAGGCTTTCCTAGAGATCTTTTGGCTGCCGTATCTAAGGAAGCTCAAGGCTTCAGTTCCAGCAGGGAACTCTCCAGTCTTGGTGGACAGATATTTATTCGGGAATTTATAGACAGTCATCATGTCCCGAATTTTGTTAGCAGGAATGGTTGAATCTGTATTGATAGCTGGAGCTTTATTTTCCTGGAATCTTTCTTTGTCATCCTTGGATATTTTATCCTTATGGAAGAAGAGATACGTGGTCCACTTATTAATGTATGCTAGATGAGATGTACTTTCCTGCATTGTAGTACAAATCATGTAGTGGCACATTAATTCTTCATATACCTCAATCAACTGAGGGTTTGTCTCCCTGATTTCAGCAAGTTCCCGGTTGGAGGGAACGAATTCTTCATACGGAGCTTCTCCCATGGGCAGTTTTGAGATGAATTGCATCTCATGGAGTGCAAGACCCATTTCGCCTTTCACGGTTGCAAAAGTTCCAGTCGAACTTATGTATGTCTCCATCAGGGCCATGAATAGGTTACCGTTCGAGGGTATACCCTGACTAGTGGAAGCTACCGCTTCATACAGGCCGATATCTTTTAGCTCTGTCTCGAAGTTCTTCATCATCCAAATGCTAATCTGGATCCAGTTCTGGTTGAAAGGAGTCAACCATCCCGGTAGCCTGGGATTTGTTTGGGGATATAATACCCCATTCCTAATGAACCTGTTGACAAACATCTGGGTCTGCACTGGTTGCATTAAACTCGAATCTTCACTTGGGGTAAATCCTGGCTTGAGGCCAGAGAAAGAAGTGACACCACCATTGGGAACGCTATCGAAATACCCCATATCATTGGTATGATCCCTCTTGAATACGATTCTACCCGGCCTTCCGTGACTGCTGGGAGTCAGATTCCACAGCATTTGTCGCGGGTGGGTGGCATGGAAGAATGCTGACAAAGGGTAATCTCTGTCCATGTCAGGGAGATACATGGCTTTATCTCTAGATTTGAACACCCAAGACTCCTTCTTGGGGTGTGTCTGTGACTTACAGTCAATTGCATCCCCAAATAAAAAGGCTGGTTTTGCAAATTGTTGTTCATTCAGGGAAGTCAACAATTCTCCATTTATCATGGATAGCAACATCCTATCCCCTTGAGCAGCTATCAGATGTGCCCTCTCTATGGGGTAATCTGGGTTCGATTGAGGAAATATAACGTGAGACAGATTCTCCAGATAATTTGAGCCCACCATGCCAACTGATGATCCAAAAACTTATGCGAGAGGGTGAATTTGCAAGTCCATTGCCAAAAGAAAAAAAGAAAAATCAAGTTAGTAAAAGTCTAATTTGGTACCTTTTACGCAGATAAATTGGTCTAAGCTTTAAATACAAAATGTAAAAAGTCTTTGTTTTACACAAAGTCTTTCATTTTGTAAGATTTTACGCTGGCGCATTAGATGTGGGCGTATTTCAAATTTTACGCTGGAACATTAGATGTGGGCGTATTTTAAGTTTTACGCTGCAACATTAGATGTGGGCGTATTTTAAGCTGGAACATTAGATGTGGGCGTATTTCCAGTTTTACGCTGGCACATTAGATGTTGGCGTATTTCAAATTTTACGCTGGCACATTAGATGTGAGCGTATTTTAAGTTTTACGCTAACATGTGTGGACATGAGCGTAACTTAAGTTTTACGCTGACACGTATAGACGTGGGCGTATTTCTTAATTTTACGCTAACACGTATAGACGTGGGCGTATTTTGATTATCTTAATTTCTACGCTGACACGTATAACGTGGGCGTGAAATCAAAGATTTGGGTCTTCTTCTCCGACGAGTTTTTCAACCAAAGGATCAATGCTTTACCCCTCATTGGAGGAGCCACGGCGGGGTTGCCTGGCTGAGACGCTGCTGATGATCTGACAGGAGTTTGCGCGCAATCGACCGATGAGGAATCGACGGCGGGCTTCTTTCCTTTGCTGCTGCCTGCGACGAATTTCTTTGGGGCCATCGAGTTGAATGCAAAAGAGTGAATGAGAAAGGGGATTCGAGAAAGCTTGGGGAACAAAGAAACAAAGTAAAGTTTTCTCTCTCCCCGAAGAACCCTATTTATAGGAAATTTTTGAATCGGTTCGAATTCCAGATTTTACGCTAACTGTTGATATCCCAACTTTTATGCGGATGACCGTTGGATATCCCGAATTTTACGCTAACTGGTCAAATTTCGAATTTTACGCTTCTGTTCAAAGTGTTTCAAATTTTGAAAATATTTAAAAACTTTGAAGGGGGTCTTGTAGGAGCGTAAAAAGTGCTCTATGGACTGAGTCAAAGAGATTGGGAATTTTACGCCTAGCTATTTTACGCAAGCTACTTTACGCCAAGGCAGTTCATTAAGTTTTACGCCCGGGGACAGGCTGTCAGGTCGCATTTAATGCAAAGTGATAATGAATTTGACATAATGATTTGCTGACAGCGTATAAACACAGAATTCGAAGAGATTGGATTTACACCAAACCCAATACTTGTCGTATGGTGTGCAGAGAAGGCTATTTTACGCTCATTAAAATCACTTCTTTTTTACGCACAATAGTTATGTGAGCTTTTACACTGAAGGCTATTGTGAGTGTAAAGTCTAGTTGGGCTAAGTTTTACGCTCAAGGCTATTTTAGCCACTTTACGCTGAGAAGTTTTATTTGGGTTATTTTTACGCCAGTTTGCCACTTTACGCTTGGACAATACTTGGGTTGTTTTTACGTCCAATCCTTCCTGACTACTTTGGAACGTGGTTTATCCACGTGTCTTTTGTGCCACATTTATTGAGGAACGTGTGTACGTGCTCCCTATTTTTGTTGAAATAATGGGACACGTGTCAACATACGTAGAGGGTGACTCCCATCGTGGGTGACAGTTACCAGCGTAAAAATCCAATTTTGTTGCTTTTTACGCACAATGGGTCAAGTCTATAAATAGACTTATTTTTCACATTAAAGGGATCATCATCAGAGAGACAAGAGAGAATACAGAGATCAGAGCCTAGACACTTTGATTTTCGAGAGCATTCTTCTTCAATTTTTCTTCCAGAACAGAGTGAAGCAAAGCAGGAAAGCATTCGACCTCGCCATCAGTTCCCAAGTGCGTCGATACCTTTCTGGTGACTTAGTTCTTCCAGTTGTTCATCTTCTAGCGGTGATCTTCATCATCATCGTATAGTCCAAGGAACAAAGTGATCGCCTTCAGATCAGACTTACATAGCAATATTTCCTAGAACAATTTGTACTTTCTGTACTTTTTCTCGTTTTATTTCAAAAGCCAATTTTAGGCATTTTGTTAAGTGAAACAATAACCTCATCACCTACAACGATCACATTGTCTCCATGTATCGAAGCCGCCACTGTAGTGTCCTCATCTTGCTTCTCCTTGTCGCCCTTCTTCTCTCTCTTCCAAGCGAAATAGTTCCACTTGATGTGGCCCTTCTTGCCACAATGGTAACACTCTAAGTCCTCGTACCGACCCTTGGACTTTCCCCTGCTCTTGTCTCTGCCACCACCTGGACCCCTACTTTTGTTCCTTCCGCAGCTCTCTGAAACTAATGCCTCTGTGTAGTGGGATGTGGATGAAGTGCCCTGAGAACGTCTCCGCATCTCTTCATTCAGCACCCCGCTCTTGGCAAACTCCAGACTGATCACGCCTTCTGGAGTAGAAGCGATCATAGATACTCATACGATTTTCCACAAGTCTGGCAATGTACACAGCAGCCATAGTCCCTGAATCTCGTCGTCGAACTTGACTCCCCTCGAAGATAGTTGGTCAACCATGCCATGAAAATCACTCAAGTGATCCGTAATAGACGCTCCATCTTTGTACTGCAGACCCATCATCGTTCGTATCAGAAATAACTTGTTTACCCCGGTCTTTTTCACGTACAAAGATTCCAGCTTATCCCATAACGTCTTCGCGTGCTCAATATTGGCAACGTGGTTGTACACGTTCTCGTCAACGAAATGCTTGCTATATCCGCACACCTGTATGTGCTCGAATTTTCAGTTCTCCTCGGATTTATCAACTGGTCGCTCAGAAGCAAATATGGGCAGATACAGCTTATTGACAAACAACAAATCTTTCATCTTGCTCCGTCAATAATGATAGTTGGTACCATTCAGGTTCAGCATGCGCACCGGCTTCGCGTCCATCTCTCCTCTCTAGTTTTTTGGCAACTCCTGACACCCTTTTGAATTCCAGAACCTGGCTCTGATACCACTTTGTTGGAAAAGAAGCGCGAAAACCTTTTCCCAAACTAGAGAGTACCTGCGAAAGAATCGAGCAATACAACGCATGAACCAAACACCAAACACAGTCCACGCAGACACATAAAGTTTTTGACGTGAAAAACCCTTGCGAAAAAAAAAACCCCGGGACGATCGGAGTCCAACCATAAGAAGCATTCACTAATGAAATAAAGGAGTACACCCTCTACAAACTTCTTTCGATCCAATACGAATTTCCACAACACTTGGAAGCAAGAACAATGATTACAAGGCTACGAAGAACAAAGACGACGAGTAGAGATTACCCGAACACAATCTTCCTTCGAAAACGGCATTCAATCCTCCTTTTCTCTTCCAAAGTCGCAATGACACTCTTGCCTCTTTTTCTCTCTCTTGTATGTGTTACTTATGTGATTAGGGTTAGGAAAAACCATATGTAAATACCCTAATCCCGCAAAAAAAATCTGGACTGTCGGATACGATCCAGCAGTGATTAAATCATCCTGAAATCCACTTCAGCTCGACAACACAGAGTTCGGACAGAACTCTGTGTTTTTGTCACAAAACCATTCTGGAACCAAGGGTGCAGAGTTCGGGCCGAACTCTGCCTCCCCTGTTCCAGTATGCCATATGTTGGCTCCCGAGTTTCTCCGTCGACTCCGAATGACGTCATCACCTCCCCGAGCTTCTCCGACACACAGATGGCGCTCGTCGCACTCCGGGATCTTCTCCACATAGGTTGGAAATCCCACACACTTCAACATTCACAACCAAACTAGAAGATTATGACAAAATTATGGTCCTAGCATTGTTTGGTTGAAAATTTGAAGCCTATCGTATCGTTCATATTTCCAAAACATCAAAGATGGTTACTGTCCCTTGAATGGTGGATTATATACGGACAAATTTACCATGGAAACTGAAAAGGAAAAGTTGGAGAAGGAACTGAGAGACGGAGAGCATAAGCTCTCAATTGTACCCAAGTCTCTAGATATAATGTCTTTATATTTTCAAAAATTGCTAGGATTTTACTTTTCCTTTCCTATGTCATTAGCACAATATTAATCTGAAGAATGGGAGATCAGAAAAGAAGTTATCAGTGCTTAATTTTTCATATGGTCCTTCAGAATTATCTTCAGACCGAGCGGACAGAGGAGAGGAGGAGCAGAAACAGTAAATGTTTTTTTTTTTTTTCTCTTTCTCTCTCTTGTTGAATTTTTGTACGGATGATTATTTTGTTTCTCTATTATTTTTGGTATTTATCTCTTATTCTATTTTTGTAGATATTTAATCTGAGCCGTCTTTTAAATCTAATCCAACAGATATAATATGGATGATAATGGGGTGGATCCGATCCCACCTTATATATATATATATATATATATATATATATATATATATATATATATATATATATATATATATATATATATATATATATATATATTGGGAATCAGGTAAATTGTTTCTGGAATCGCTCCATTCGTGATGAATCAAAATCAACATTATGTAGCATCCCAAGGCCCTCAAATATCCTTTTATTCCGCTCTCTCCATATTTGCCAATATGAGATGGCCTCCGTGGACCACATCAATCCCGACCTTGATCTGTGCACGTATCTGCCCTATGATCATCTCAATAGATGCCACTCCACTACCCTGGGTCGGCCCTGCGCATGTTCATCTGAAGCGACTGAACATGACCCTGACCCTTAATTTTGGAAGTTTGTTGGTTATAATATGTTTATAGTGCATAGTTAAATATAGTAATATGGTAATGTAGCTTAAGTGGTGAAGTGCTTGTTTTGCTTGTGGAAGGTACAAGGTTCAATCCTCATATATACAAGGTTCAGTCCTCATATATCTGTATATTTTTTATTTTTTGCTTAATTGCTAATTGCTACCCTCAACTATCACACTTTTTCAAGTTGATACCCTAAACTTTTTTTCGTAACAGATTGATACCTCAACTATTTTTTTTTTTCAACTTAATACCTAACATTTTAAAAAATCCCAAAATGCCATTATCCCTTCCCTCCCTCCACCCACTCCCCCACTCCGGCCACCCCCCTGCTAGCTCCGGCCGACCCCCCCTCCCCTCCTCGCTTCCGGCCGACCTCCCCCCCCCCCCCCCCCCCCCCCCCCCTCTTCGCTTCTGGGCCACCTCCTGCCCCCGCCTCCCGCTCCGCACCCCCCTTCCCAGCCCCCCTCCTCCCGCTGCCGAGCCCTAGGGGAGAGGCGGGAGCGGACGGACGGCCGGAGCGAGAGGGGGGGGGGTGGGGGGTGGCCTGAAGCGAGCAGGGGGGGTGGGGGGAGGTGGGGGGGGGGGGGGGGGGAGCTGCGCCGGAGCTAGCAGGGGGGGGGGGGGGGGGGCGAAGCTAGCACGGGGGAGGGGGGTTAGGGATAGGGGCATTTTTGTCCAAAATAATATCCGGGTATCAAGTTGTTACAAAAAAAAGTTTAGGGTACCAAGTTGAAAAATGGGAATAGTTGAGGGTATCAAGTAGCAATTAAGCCTTTATTTTTTTGAAGATAGCTTTTATATCCAAAAGCCTCTAGCCTCTACTAGAAAAAAAAAATACATGTTTCAAGAAATAACTTTGATATATTATTGAACAAAATTTTAATTAGCAAGTAAAATACAAGTTTTCTGGGATAATTGTGGTTTCAAATCTTTTCGATTCATATTATTTTAATTTATTTTGTTAAAATAACATTTGACATGTCAAAAATCTGTAGCCTTTGCGAAAAATAAATATAAGGTTGGAACATGAAAAAAATAACTTGGCATATTTTTAACATAATCATAAAAGGTAAAACATCGATTTTTTTTAAAGTAAAAGATGATTCAAAACAAAATATATTCAAATCAATAATTTTCTTGCTAGTATGTATATGAAACATTTTGTTCAACATGTTTCGTTCTCTTTGCTACAAGCTTCTTCTGCAAATGTATTTATGTAGATTTTGTAGAGTTGAGTAGTATTTTTCAAATATTTCGACGTTATAGTTGTTTGGTCAATATATAGTTCTTCTCAATACATGAAAGCTAATTAAACGATATTTACTTATTAGTTTTTACTTACACTTTGGTTATTTTAAAGAAGAACTAAATTAAACTTAGCACCATTAATATAGGATATCGATTTTTTTTAACATAAAATTTGGTCTTATATTCAGTTTCTGAACAGGATCCTCTGAATCACAGGACCGGCTTCGCACTACCCCCTCCAACTTGAACACCAAACCTCACCAACCTGTCCTTAGTTGCAAGCCTTCCTAATATCAACCGATACATAATCAACTGCATCTTCCTCACTAGGCCATTTACCCATATAAATTCAACGTGCTGCATTGGCCGGTACTTAGGCCACAACAGTTCATAACATGAGTTGAACTCAAACTCGCCACCACCCGCCTCATTCAACACCCATATAAAAGGAAGTACAATTAACAGAAAATTGTATATTAAGCATTAGACTTCTGTTAAATTCCACAAAAACCATAAAATTTGGTGATATTGTAAACTCAGTCTCAATACGTCCTTCTGAAGGACATTTTTTATTTTGCAAAATTTACACCCTTCTGAATGACGTATATTTTAAATCGTATTTATTAGCGGCTTAATATTTCACTTAAGCTTCCCGTTCGAATAATTAAAATTGTAAATACTACGCCCAGAAAGGTATTTTTTACATATAATTTTTTTTCTAGCAACGATTATCGAACGGCTGCTTACAATGTCTATATTTTCATTGTTGCACACCCACCCGCAGCGACCAACCACTTAAATTCGAAAATTTTTTGCCATTCAGAAGGACGTATCGTTCAAAGGGCGTATATTAAACAACAATTAATTTAGAAAGACTTATGTTTGCAATTTATGCTCTTATGAATGGCATGAATATTGATTACAAATTTTAGTTTCTGCCAAGCAAAATCAATATTTACGTCCTTCAAAATGGCATATTGGGACTGAGTTTACAATTGTTTCAAACTTTATACTTTTGGTGCAATATCACCAGAAGTTTGATGCTTAATATACAATTTTCTGTACAATTAATGAATGTGATGAAATATAAGGAATATAGCATACAAATCATAAGATAGTATAAAGATGCTATTCTTGCACCAAAGTAACTGCAATATATAAGTTTAGTTTCTTTTTTTTACATTTTTTACAACCTTACTTGCTTTTACACCTTTGCTCATTTCATTCAATTTATTTGCCAAATTGACTGAAAATAGTTCCCAAATGTTGGTATCGACCAATATCGATATCGGTCGATATCGGATCGGAATATGCCAAATCGTATTGATATTGGCCGTATTGAATGCTTCGGTGATGAGGACAGCTGTTAACATTAAGAATAATGTTATTTGTCCCTCCAAATTGTACCTCCAAACCGTCCCTCCTTACGTGGCAGCTGACGTGGCATATTGATGTGGCAGCTGATGTGACAAGTTTTAAAATTAAAATTAACATTAAATTAAAATTAACATTAAAATTAATGTTAACATTAAAATTAATGTTAACATTAATATTAAAATTAATATTAACGTTAACATTAACAATAATATTAATATTAACATTAATATTAATATTAACATTAACATTAGTTAATATTAATATTGATATTAAATTAACATTAATATTAACATTAATTAATATTAACATTAAATTAACATGGATAAAATTGGGTAATTAATTTTTTGGGTTAAAATTTTCTATATCATCGGCCATGTTAGATGACACATAATACTATTTAACATGCCACGTCAGCTGCCACATAATAAGAGATGTATTGGAGGGACAATTTGGATGTACGAATAGCATTACCCTAACATTAAACATTCATTCCAATAAATTTTCAATCATAACAGAGTTTCTTTCTTTCAAACAATCTGTTTCTTATTTCTTTATTGCACAACAGCTTGGTCTCCCTTGTGCTTTCCTCGGAAAAACATTGGTTCCAAAGTGCTCTACTTCTCCTTCGTTAGATATGATACACATATCCTTTCCTTAATCTTTTTCTCTATTTCTGTTGTTCTTCTTCTTCTTAAAAATTTTAATGGAACATTTCCTAACCTCACCGTATCCTTATTTTTATTTTTTTCAATTATTTTAGGGGCATTTGGTACTTAGATTTTTTTTTAAAATTTTTGGACAAAGTTAGGATGAAAAGTCTATTTCCGTGTTTGTTAATTAGTTTTTTTTTTCCCGAAAATTGTGAATATACGGATAAATAATTTACCCTCTAAAACATAGTAATCATATCACTCAAGCATTGGTGGGTCTAATTTTTTTTTTTACTCCGGCATAGTTTCCTAACATTCCATTTAACTTTTATCTTCTTCTTTTTATTTTTCATTTTTTAAGATTTTTTTTTTGTTTTTCATTTTTCTACTCTTTTTCATTTTCAAAGAATTTTTAATTCTTTTCATTTTTTAAGAATATTTTTTATTTTTTCATTTTTAAGATTCTTTTTGTTTAATCTTAGCTTTTTTTTTTAATCCTTTTTAAGTTTTTTTTGGTATCATTTTCAGCTTTTTTGGAAAATATTTATATAGTTACCAAACATAAAAATATAACTTTTCTGAGAATTTAATTACCGAAAATTTGATTCTCGAATATATAGAATTTCGACTATATAGTATTCCATGTACCAAACGTCCCCAATGAGATACTGACAATTTGGTTGATACGTACCCATTTTCCCGGGCACTTACAACGACTGATGGGTGGAGAGCAGAGCAGCAGTAGAGCAATAGCAGCAAAGCAGCAGCAATAGAGGAACGAAGCAGTAGAGTTGCGGCATCAGCACAAGGTAACAGAGCCTGTAGTGGTGAAGAAGCTAGTAATGGAATAGTAGCAGAGAAGTGTTCACTAGCTCAGTGAAAGCTTAGTGAGACCTCAAGAGGCTTGCAAGAGGTTACCATTCTCAGAGATGCAGAGGATCCAGTTAGCATCAGGAATGACATGTGGCAAATCCAGTCAGACTCAATCAGCAACTATTAAGCTCAACTGTCTAACGGCCTGTAGCAGAGTATCAGAAGCAAGGTATGAGTTTATAAATAGAGAAAATCAGAGAGAAATAGATTTGGGAAGAATTTTATTAGTTTTTTTACCTTTAATTCTTAGATTTAGCTTCTATACTTTCAGTTTCCTTCTTTGTATTCCCTATGCAACCACCTTCAAGAAGTTCAATAAAGAACCTACTGTCTTTCCCAAATTGTCATTTTCTCTTGAATTGCTATGTGAATTCACCCCAAATCTCTGCACTGGTTGAACATTTAGGTCTGGAATCTAACAATTGGTATCAGAGCCGATTCGATCCAGTTCTTGAAGCTAATGGGTGGCAGGACTACAACAGGGAGTTTCACCGAAACCACCGCGATGGAAGAGCCAAATCGATCTCGCAGGTGGAGCATATGAAGAGAGCTCGATCTACCAAGGATCTCCACCGGAACCACAACCACAACCATCAATCTCGGCAGGGGAGAGGCAACCTCAATCTTGGAAAGGTAAAATGCTTCAACTTGATATCAAATTTGAGCAAGTCATGGAGCAATTGGTTAGGGCAAGGAGAGAAGGAGAGTTTCAACAGTATATGTGTATCTTCCCGATTCTTGGGTTAATCAAAACCCTAATTCCATGAATTCTTGGGTTAATCGAAACCCTAAAACCATGATTCCAATTTCCAATTTTGGGTTTAATCGAAACCCTAATCTAATGAGCATGGCCAATGTTCTTTATAGTAGTTTTTCATTGTCAAACTCTCACCCACACTATCCAAACCCTTACCAATTCCATTATGTTTCTCCTTTGGAAACTACTTAGTGACAGCCTGTTTAGGGCATTCAAACGCCGTTCACCAAAGCAGCTAAACAGCTAAATGTCGTACGCTCGAAGAAATTTAAATGCTCATGCTTCTTATTCAAAGTATTTCAAAAACTTGTATAAGTTTTGAAAATTTTGAAGAGGGTCTTGTAGAAACATGGAATTCATGTGCTCATAGAAGCAAGGCACTCAGTTCGCCATAAACAACATACGCCAGAACACCAAAGGCAGGATGGGCGCATCAAAGGAGATAATAAATAGAAGCGCAGAATAAAGGATTTTCATTCATTGGAAATCTTTCTATTACAAATTATTTTTCATTCATTGGAAACCTATCTATTACAAAGGATTTCATTTCATAAAAGTCCAATCCTAAGGCGTAGCACTTCTTCTGTCATTGATGGCGTAGGCGCGAGCGGTAGGCGCAGTCAATGTAGGCGCGAAACTTAACCTTATCTTCTGACATATAGATAAGTCAGAAGACATGGGCAACGTAGGCGCACCAGTTGACCTTGTCTTCGGCCATGTGTATGAGTAGCTAGCAGAAGGTGTAGGCAAGGCGCGCGCATCACTTTTCCTTGTCTTCGGCCATGTATTGGCCAAAGACACTGGCGCAACTCCCCCGTATAGCTCCCTATGCAGCTCGACCGGCGTGCGAAGAGGAACAAGTCTGGAATGGCAATAAATCCAAATCAAGTATCTTGACCCTCGAAGCAGAACACAGCCAAGATGTTGTTCAGATTCGAACTCTCATACCAAACGTTCAAACGCATCTCAAATCTCTGAAGGAGTTCTTCGTTACGAAGTTGACTTCTTTGAACGAGGAGATCCACAACCAACAACCGACTTATGTGCCAAAGACAAGGCCTACGCCCACCCAAGGCTAAGTCGGGGTCAGACATGATGGAAGAATGCTAAGAGAGAATGAGCAAAGGCATCTCAAAAAGCTCATATTTATAGGCAGCACCATAGCCCTACGCCTGTGCCAAGTGGTAGTTAATCAAAGCCCCGAGATTAACGTAATGAATCTCATATTAATGGCAATGAACCTGACTTTAAAGCGATGAATCTCCTAATTATGGCAATGAAGTTGCCACTTCAAAAATTGATTTAGTCAGCATTTCAAGCCCCACGCCACATGTAGTGGAGGAAAAGTTGACCAAATTTAATGAGCAAAAGGCCATTATGTCGTTCGAACAGCTATGCTCTCAAAACGGCCATCTGAATAGCTACGCCTTTGAAGTAGCTACGGCCCTGGAGTGGCTACGCCATCTAAAAGGCTAGGCCCTAACTTCCAAAGGAGTATTTAATGCCCTCTTATAGAGAGTTCAACTTTCAAAGCACAATGCTTCGAACAGAGTGCAGCACGCCTCAGGTTCTGTACAACTGACGACAACACAGAAAATGAGCTGACGCTCGCCTCTACACTGAACAGTTGGCATAGGCATAGTCGTGACCGATGCCATTAGAAGTCAAGACATCTCGAAAACTGAGCTGACAGCCTACATCATTGCAATGATTAAAGTTAGTCAGAGACAACTATGCATTGCCACGTGGAGTCCCACCTACGCCAAGGTACTTCATCAAACCGAGCTCTGGCATAAGGTCATCCCTACGCCTTAAGACATTTTATTTCCACAGGAGATCTCACACGCCCAATCACGGCATAGGGAGCTCCTCTACCCCAATAGAGTGAGATCTTTAGAAAATGCACACGCGCTACGTGTCATTGACCCAATGATACTCATGAACGGGTGCTAACCAATCAAGATATCAACAACAGGTGAATCTCATCAAACACTACGTGGCGGCTCATTCGTAGCCCAGAGAGCAGTTACAACGGATTTATCCCTAAAATCACATGCACAGCGCCCCTGCACCCAACAGATTGTGAGCGTAGGGTCCCTACGCACATGAGTGGATCATTACACTAGTCAGCTATAAATAGAAAGATCATTTTGTAGCCCCTCTCCCCGAATTTTCAAATTTTTATTTTCCAACTATTTATTTTATTTTGATTAGAAATAATTTCTCTTGAAACGTCTAAACATTATTTTGCTATTATTTGTATTTCAAAAACTAGTTAATTTATAGATTGAAATCATAATTTGTAATAAAAATAATTTTTTTAATATTTTATTATTAAAGATATTCGATTATTATTTTAGTCTATCAGAGGTTTGGTTTTGAAAAGGTTTCAAAAACATCGTACGTATTTTGAAAAATAAACGGATTATTTTCAAATGTGATTTTGATTTAATACGGATACACCTTTAAATGATTTTGCCAGCATCAAATATTATCAAACTTTCTTTGATAATATAAGATATTATTTCAAATTATTAGCATGATCAACTATGGGATTAAGATTACATTGATTTAGTTTTAACATTATCGACTATTATCTTGGCCAATAAAATTTGCTAAATTATTTTAAATAAGATTTTGAATTTTATCCAATATGTTTTAAATAACCTTGATAATAAGGAATATATTTTAAATTATTATGGTGATTAATTACTTGACTAAGGTTTGATTTTCTATTTGATTTAAATTAATGAAAATATTTATCTATTAGGAATTAAGATCCTTATCTATTTAGAATTTAGTTGTAAATCTCCACCTATTAAAGGGAGAATCGTTCCCTTGAAAAACCATTACAAAATCAAAGCCAAGAAACATCTCTATGCCTCCACCGCATATTCTCAACCACCCGATCCACCCCTCTCGCCAAATCATCTCAACTGCCACTTTCGACAAGCCGTTGTCCTGCCCGCACGCCCCGCCACCATCTCGGCCATAGCTGCCAAACCACTACACGTAGCCACCGGAACACTCAGGCCAACCCAGCGTTGCCACCATCACCACAGAAACCGACACCGCCATCACCTCGACTCCACCCCCACACCTTCACCACCATCATCAACCTCACCCACCCATCAGCGCCACCTCACCGAAACCCTACTTTTACAGCCACCACAACAAACCGACCATCAACTATATAACAATCTATTAGACCCAGTAAAAGACTAATATCCAAAGAGGATGAAGTTATAGGCACGGCTGGCCTTCAACAGCCACCAGAATAATGATTCTATCTTGGAATTGTCGGGAATTGAGAAATGATTCGACAATTCGTACCATTAAATCATTCCTCCGTGCATCTAAGCCAAGTATCATTTTCCTATCTGAAACTAGATGT
Organism: Iris pallida; assembly: GCA_029216955.1. NCBI lineage: Eukaryota > Viridiplantae > Streptophyta > Magnoliopsida > Asparagales > Iridaceae > Iris > Iris pallida. Next base: position 1,945,585 of record JANAVB010024600.1, on the reverse strand, counting down.
TCGTGAAATTCTACTAACTTAATCGCAGTTGAACTTGGGCTTGATCAATACTGGTCTATTTCTTCTAAAGGACTGTCTGGTGGCTTACTTCTTTGTTGGAGATCTGAGGCAAATTTGGAAGTCATTTCTGCTACTGACAATTATATCCATTGTGCATTCCATGACTCTAAAACCAATAATACATGGAATATTTTCTTCTTATATGGTCTCCCTGCTGTTGCTGATAGAAGGAACTTTTGGACGCATCTGGAATCCATCATCAATTCATTCACAGAGCCTTGGATTTGTATTGGAGACTGTAATTCCATTCTTTGTGCTGAAGAGAAATGTGGTGGAAGTATCTTCAATTATCATCATCATAAGCATTTTATCAAATGGTTTAACAATGTCGCAGCTATGGATATTGGATACTCTGGTCCAGCATTTACTTGGAATAACCGTAGAGTACCTAAAAATAATGTTGCAGAAAGGCTCGACAGAGCTATGGTTGATACCAAGTGGCGCTCCCTTCATCCCAAAGCTACTATCCTTCATTTACCTAGCATTAACAGTGATCACAATCCAATCTTGTTGCTGCTGGAAACCACCTCCATTAGAAGACATCGTCCGCCTCGATTTGAGGCTGCCTGGACCCATGAGATTGATTTTAAACAAGTTATCTATGAATTATGGGAGAAAGTTAATGTAAAGTATCTCATCCCTAAATTAAGATGTCTACTTCCGAAGCTCCAATCTTGGGGTAAATCTTGCCTTGGCAATCTTGATAGGGATATTAAGTACCATGAAGATAAGCTTCTCTTCATTCAAAGTCAGCCTATAACTGATATATCTTATGATGAAGAGCGTAAAACCCAACTATTGCTCAACAAATTGCATATGCAAAGGGACTTATATTGGAAGCAACACTCAAACATATCTTGGCTGCGCAAGGGGGATAAAAACACTCGTTTTTTCCATCTATCTGCTACTGTTAGACATCACAGGAATATGATTCATAAGATCAAAAAGGAGAATGGTGATGTAGCTACAACTCAGCATGAGATTACGTATGAATTTGTATCCCACTTCAGATATCGTTTCAAGAAGACTGATACTCTTCCTGTACCAAATCATATCATATATGAACTCAACATGATTTATGAATCTGATAACGAGAGTATATGTGCTATCCCAGAGGCAGAGGAGATCAAATCGATTATCATGAGCATGGGTCCCTATAAATCCCCTGGCCCTGATGGACACCCAGCAATATTCTTCTAGAAAAATTGGGATCTTATAAGTGATGAGGTAATCCAGCTTGTTAAAACTTTTTTCTCCTCTGGTACTATGCCTAACATGATGAATCATACCTATATCACTCTCATTCCTAAGACTCCCTATCCTTCCTCTCCAAATGATTTTAGGCCAATTTCTCTTTGTAATGTTCTTTACAAAGTAATCTCTAAAATCATTACGAATAGAATTCATCCCTTTCTCCAACATCTCATCAATCCACTTCAAAATGCTTTTGTTCCTGGTAGACACATTAGTGATAACATAATCATTGCTCAAGAGCTATTTCATTCTATATCAAAATTTAGTCCTTCCAATAGCTCATTTGCCCTTAAACTAGATTTATCCAAGGCTTATGATAAGCTTGATTGGAGAATGATCAGCCAAGCACTTCATGGGTTTGGTATCGATGGTAAATCACATGATCTTATTATGAATTGCATCACAACCACCACATTCGATGTTCTTGTGAATGGTGTTTCTACCCAGAGTTTCAAACCAGTTGTGCGATTCGTTAAGGGTGTCCACTATCTCCATACTTATTCATTATGAGTATAGAAATATTATCGACCTTCATCATCATTATGTAAAGGAACTCACTTTATGAAAGTATTAGACTTAATAGATGTTCCATTTCCTTTTCTCATTTGGCGTTTGCTGATGATATTCTCCTCTTTGGTAAATGTTCTCTCCACAACACTCTTCAAATCAAAATCATTATCCAAACCTTTGAACAATGGTCTGGCCAACGAATGAATTTCGATAAATCTTCTATATTTTTCTCTAAGAAAGTTGACCCTCATATGTGTCAGCTTTATCAGAATCTTTTGGGTGTTAAATCTATGTTATCATCTGAGAAATATCTTGGTCACAGAATCCTGCAGTCTAAAAAAAGAGTAAACACCTACTCTGATCTGCTTCAAACTAGCAGTTGTAAACTCAAAGGTTGGAAATGCAATGCCTATCACATGCTGCTCGTACTATTCTCATCAAATCAACTCTTTCCTCTCTTCCTACTTATTATCTATCGTCCTACCTCATCCCGAAGAGAGTCACAAATATTCTTTCTAAACACCAAAGGGAATTTTGGTGGGGGACAGACAATAACAAGAAGAAGATTCATTATACATCTTGGTCCAACATCACCAAACCAAAGTTTCAAGGAGGTCTGGGTATTCGTGATCCATATATTGTCAATCTTTCTCTTATGCTCAAGTTATCATGGAGATTTCTTTGGGATAAATCATCTATCTGGTCCAAACTAATCATGAGCAAATACCTTCATTCCTCATCATTCTGGTCTGCCAACCCAAAATCCTCTGCATCCTGTGTGTGGTTGAGTATCCTAAACAGCAGAATATTTCTTCATGGTAATGTTCTTTGGTCTGTTGGAGATGGGTCTCAAATTAATGTTTGGACGGATCCTTGGGTTCCTACTATGCCTGATCATAAAGTTTCAGGCTATCCTTTCGCAAGAAGTTGGGTTGTCCTTGTTAGTGATCTCATCAACAGAGCAAATTTAAGTTGGATAGTGAACTTAATTCTTTTGCTGTTCCCCCCACATGAAGTTGATGCTATAATGAGAATCCCATTATCAACTAATTGTTCATCTGATCAACTTTACTGGAAGCATACTACTGATGGAGCCCTTACTACAAGGTCTGCATATCGTGTCATTCATGACACTATCAACAAAGATCACCACTCCTCAAATATCTCCTCATTTCCTGAATGGAAGAAGCTATGGTCGCACAACCACATCTGCCCAAGAGTTCTCATATTCATTTAAGAGTTCTCACGAACTCTTTACCCACCAAATCCAATATTCATCGAAGGATCAATCACATTGATGATCTGTGCCCGCTCTGCAAGGTATGTGAAGAATCTACTGACCATCTTATTCTCCATTGTTCTATAACAGGTACCTCTTGGCAAGGAAATCCTTCATTCATGAGGCATATCCATCCTCATTGCTCTGTATCCTCTTTCATTTCGAGTTTACTCAAGGAGGGTGATCGGGATCTTCTGACATCTTGCTGCTATTTAATGTGGTCTATATAGAAGACTAGAAACAAATACATCTTCGAGAATTAGACTATCAACACCAACAGGATTATCAAAGAAGCTAGTACCCTGCAGGAAAAATATGAATACTATAACATGAATCAGATACAATGTGCTTCATCGACACTTAAGATTGTCCAAGATTCATCTTGGCATCCTCCAAGTGACAACAAACTGAAAATTAACTTTGATGGGGCGTACATTGATGGAAAGATGGCAGCTGCAGCTATCTTGAGGGATGGAAAGGGATAATTCATTGGTGCACTATCAAAGTCTCAAGAAGGAGGGTCACCTATTTAAGCTGAAGCTCTGGGAGTACATCTCTCTTTGTTACTAGTTGAAAAGAAGCAACTCAATCATACCATTATTGAGGGTGACTGCAAAGTTTTGATTGATGCCATATCTTCCCGTGTGGCACCCACAATATGGTTGGCTCGTCACACAATCTACAATGCTAGGAAATTTCTAGAATCAGCTGAGGATATCTCCTTCTCATTTGTACCAAGAATTGCCAATCAATGTGCTCACCATCTAGCTTCACAATCTCTATTTCTAAGTACTACAAATTCTCTCTTAGTTCATGATCTCATTCCTGAATGTATATAAAACCATGTCTTGCTTGACATGACTAGTTGTAATGTTGAGAACAGCTGAATAGAATGTTTGATTTCAAAAAAAAACTATACAACAATCAAAATAGAATATGACCCTAAACTAACTGCCGGAGTGTCGCCTGTCCACCCTCGACAACGGCAACCACCCCGTCCCTATCCAACGCCAAGCCCACAGCACTTCCGTCCCTCCTCGACATCACGACCGCCGTTGCTCCCCATCGCAACCGGCACCGGTCCACCCTACTAGTCTCCGCCATACCCTGTCGTCCCACCGTCGCCACTACAACTACCGTCACCATCACCAACTTCACCGGCGACCTCTCCGCTTCGCGCCGCCGCTCCCCGATGCCCCGATTGTCGTCGCCTCCGTCCCTTCAACGCGAAGCCACCGCCGTGGGCCAATCCCGCCAGTGTAGCCGTGCCGCGCGTGATACATCGCCACCATGGAGGTTTCCCGTTGAACTCCGCACCGGTGCTCCAAACCCCAGTGCCAGGCCGTGGAGTACGGACGGCCCTCCCCCTTCTTCCCTCACTAAAAGAAAAAAACCACTTTGACAATGTTGAAAAAAGGTTGTAAAAAGGTTGTTATATCAGGGGTTGTAAAAAGGGAGGGTATCTTCCACAACATTCGTTTAAACGTTGTGAAGACGTTGTATAAGTTATTTCCACAATAATTTAACAACATTGTTGAACTTTATAAAATCTAACGAAAAACTTTCTACAACATTTTATAAAAATACTTTCTAAAACGTATTACAAATATTGTAAATATAATTTCAACAATGTTTTGCAGCTATGGTAGAAACAATATCTACCACGTTTAGTAAACGTTGTGAATAGATTTTGTACAACAGTTTACAAATATTGTAAAAAAAGTTTATACAACTTTTAAAAAATGTTGTATATGTTATTCAATAATGTTTGCCAAATATTGTAACTAATATTTGTATGTTGTAATTGTAGTATCGACAATTATTTAAAAGTATTGTAAATGAAATTTACAACGTTTAAAAAAGTTGTTAAAATATCGTCTTACAACAGTTTTTAAACATTGTTGACTGTGTTTCCATTTAAAAAAATATGCAATTTATAAATAAAAATATATTAATTGCAATTATAATACAAATACATTCTTCTAGTTGCCGCTCCCGTTGGGTTAGGAGGACTCAAGCTCGAGGGGATCGTCGACATTGTGCCCTCGTGCGTTGACATAGTACTAAATTGACTTGTAAATAAAGTCTAAAAAATAGTTCCTTTATCATGTACTTATATTATATGACTATTTATATTAGTGAAAAAGATAAATTAACATATAACATAATATCTCTAGCTCTGCAATGCAAACATAAGAGTTTTCCACTTCCATTGATGAGTTGGGTGCTAATTATGAAATTATGGACAGTCAATGACAAATAGCAAAAATCAAATTTCCTCTAGGCATTATGAAGGTGATCAATGAACAAGTTATTATGCAAAAATAAATTTAAATAAGCAATAGTACAATTGCATTTTAAACTAGAGCAGAATTATTCGAAAATAAATTAAAATAAATTCTAGTAAATTACTCACTTCCTCTAGATCTATTGAATAGAAATTAACCTAAAACAGTGCAAAATTATTCAACCAACTCTTCATCATCAACCCGATCCAAAGATCGATTCAACTGTGCACATAAATATTCAGAAGATGAAGAAACTAAACTACCTTGGTTTTTGAGGAGTGCCATGTGAAACCAAAACTAAAAGGAAATCAATCTATCTGGGACACACTTCAACAAATATGGACCCTGAATTGGCAGTATTATGGAAACCATGGCTCTCATTTGCATATCCAATTCCTTTGTTAGGGTGAAGGAAGTATAGAGCGATATTTCATTCCAAAGGAAGGAAGATCTCTTCATCAGATTTCTATTTCCAAGACAACATATTCCATGTTGTCGAACCTCTATTAAAATGCCTCTGGTGCTGAATTCATAGTAGAGGTGCCATGCCTTCCTCCAAGTTTCAGATGATAAAGTAGAGACATGCTTGTCTAGCTTTAGCTCTTTATGGCAGCTAATAGTTCTTAGCTGCAGGAATGTCTTGGTTGCATGCTTTGTTTCTTGATCTTGCCAGTTCCCTTTCAGGAACACAAAGACCTATGCAAAGAAAAAGGACGTGCAAGTTAAACATAGATCATGACTGAACTCAATACCTGAACTTTGTCAGATAGAACAAGAATGGAAAGACCATAATATGAAAGGTTAGACTAATGAGTAAGGATAAAGCTCACTATAATAAGGAAATTATGAAATGAGATATAAATTTGACAAAATTCTCAAGAGTAAAACACATGTGTAGAGAACATACTACTTTGCATGTTTCGACAATGCTTCTACCTAATGTATTCTTCATTTTAGACACTATTTTAGTATTATATATAATCACAAAAAAATTAAGACCAAATGTTCTTTACCTCATGTTTATTAGATTTTTCCCACTACTTAGCATAATCTCCACAATAATCAGTATTCTCAATTGGTTCTCCTTGATCGTGCTTGCCCAGTGTGACCTACTCAAATTTGCTTCTTCATCAGCAGATTACCAAGCTCAAGTTATTTTTTTCCTTTTTCCAACTAAACATTTAAAAACAGTAATAATCACACAAAAAAATCAAGATGGTAAGCCATTACCGATAGATGGTTAAGATTTGGTATCCAGACAATATTTCTTTACTATGCTACTCCATAGATGAACTTACCAGGTATATAACATGAGCATTCAAGTGAAAATGCAATCAATCAATAATGAACAACTATTTCAACTGTTCATATAGTGTGTGTGTGTGTGTGTGTGTGTGTGTGTGTGTGTGTGTGTGTGTGTGTATTCTTTTTTGACCAAAGGAATAGACTCACTGTGGTATAGACCTAACTTGGTTCAGCTCGAACCAAACTATGGGCCTAGTTTGGATTTTGAATATTTTTGTTAAAAGTTCGACCTAAATAATTTGACTAAGCTCGTCCAATTTTAACAAAACTCGGTCATACCCAATTTGGTTCGACTTAGCCCAGCACACTACTGAATACCTGGTGGTTTGTGAATGGGTTTTATCATGTCACAAAGACCTGCAAGTACAAAGATGAGATCATTACCCACAGAGGACCTTTTATAGTTTCATGCACTCACTCATCATGAGTACTATACTGGACCATGTGATGTGTGGTGCATAAATAAACTTGATCATCATGCCTCTATTGCAATTAAGACATGTCTTGTGGTCATGCCATCCTATTCACCTTCACTAATATGTTCTATAGCACCAAAACAGCATCCGTCCTACCATCATCTCAAGTAATTTTACTTGTTCCCTAGCAAACAAACAAATAGTAGCACACTTTACCACGAACATCTTGTCCTTAGTTCTTGCTACTTTTATATATCAAATCATGAAACTCCATGCCTCCATCCTGAACCTCAAAAACTAAAGGAAGCTAGCTAGCACAATCCATTCATCATGCCACTGTACAAGGAAGTTAAGTCTGCTATTATGAGGAAAGTAACTTCAATGCTCTCCCTCTTGTTGACATGACTAGTAAGAATTAAAGGAGTTTGAAGGAACTTATTGACTGGTTATCAATTAAATTTTGCACTTGGATGCTTATGCTATATAACTGTCCATTATTGATTGATTACATTTGCCGTTACCATCATTTGATGTTAGCATAAGATTTGGGTGGACATATTGTTGTGTGTAAAGATAGTATGTGTGTTTCTAGTAATGTTGTTCAATACAATACGAGTGACAATTGGAAGTGTCAGTAGAATAGGCTGCTGATTTCAAGCATCTCTTATTCAAAAGCAAAACCCAAGTCAAGACTCATGAGGTCTGTAAAAAATTTGTTTCATTAGCCATTAATTAACAAAAATCAATAGAATTGTATCACCATCAAAATATAGATAAGACTATAATGGGCCCTGAACAAAAGTAGTACACTCTAAAATTGGTGTTGGGTCTGTGTTGTTGTGTTTGTACTTTGTAATATGTCATGCCATGTTTGTGCCCATGCAGCATAGCTAGAGACCTCTAGAATCATATAATTTCTAAGGAACACACCATTAATTGAAACAAAAGAAGAAATATTCTCATTATTCTTTGTTTAGATGAAACGACATCACATTTAGTTGTCTAATTCTTCTAGAAAATTAAATAATTTACACGAGTTGAACATATTCTTAGATTTTAAGAGACATTTGGGTGTACTGTATAAGGAGAATTAATAAGAAAATTTAGCTGGATGTTGATATTATCAAGTACCTGAGAGACAAGTGAGGACATAAGAGTTGAGCAAAGAGCAAGGACAACACCAACTGTGACAGTATACCTGTTCTCAAAAGCAAATTCTTTTAGAAATAGAATAGCAAGTACTTGGTATGAACTCATTGAAATTTATGGCAATACTAACTTACATCACCTATTGCATTCTATGCTTAGGAAGAGCAAATGAAATTGGTGTTTGAATCCATAGAAAAATATGGTATCATGCCAACAACAACACAAACCATCATATATAAGAAGCATCATAATAATGACGTCGCAATAGCCTGTGGAAAATCATTTTCAGGATTAGTGCAAGGATGACAACACATGGATCAACAATAATATAAAGCCCTAGAATTTGAGCATGTGCTAGGAAATAAAAGAAAATGTCTTGGACACTAAAACACAAGGCCTAAAACAACACAGAAATGTGGAATAAGGTAAAATGGCACATTTGGATACATTATTTCACATGTCTTGAACTTTAAACAACTTACAAGTGTTCCAACTTTGAAGGGCATTGCCAATAAATTAATTAATTAATGCTAATAAGTAATTTGGCATGATCATAATTTGGGTCATGGAAACATTAATATATGGCCAAACAGGAAACCTACATAAATTTTGAAAATGACCCAATTTCGCTAGTTCTCAAACCTTAACCTGAAATTTCTAAAAAGCCCATCTTGCCAATTAATGTCAAAAGACAACACAAAGGCCACAGTTCTAGTCATGTCCAATTAGAACAATGATAATCAAAAGAAGGAGCAAGTATCCAAGTTGTTGTATTCTAACCTATAGAGTCAATAGTTTATCAGAAACCAAAAAGAAATTATCAAATAATAAATATAAAAAATTAATCCCGAATCTCGAACTTGTTCAACGAATATCATCAAAAGAATGGTACGAGCACTCTAAAATCATGTGTTGTGTCTGTATCTTAACTAGTAGGTACCTGAAATGTAGAACCAGGGCTTGGGAAGCATCGAACCAACTCTCAAGAATGGATGCGGCGACTTGGAGATGTTAGCATTTTCACAAACATTTAGCGTGAATATGTATGTGATCTAAGAAAAAAACAAATTAAACACTGTGATCTAAGAAAAAAAACAAATTAAACAATAAAATTGAACAATTTTTTTTTAAAAATTGTAAAAGTCTGACATGAAAACAGTAAATTTGAGGAAAAATAGAAGAAAAAAGGGTCTCAAATTTACCTATGTTATAGAGATGGTGGAGATCGGAAGAGAAGAATTGGATCAGATCTGAAGGAGAAATCCTAGTTTTTGGGAGTCTGATGGAAGTTTCTCAAGATGAAGGGCATGGGAGAGAAGGGGATTCTGAAGGAACAGTGGATGAAAAATTTTACTGGAAATTGCTGAGAAGCCCAATTTCGGGGTGGGCTTTTATGAAATGTCCATCCGCTGGATTATTTTTATGAAATGTCCAGAATTAAGTTTTTACACGTTAAATATTTCAACATTCTCTCTAGTTGCTATGTATTTACAAAATTTGCCATTATCATAATTACAAAAATACCCCTTCGCGTAAATTTGGACATCTATATATAATTATGAATTCGCAAACTCAGATTTGGATTGAGAAATTCGTATTCTTCTTCTTCTTCACGAGAAATTTGAAATCCATTGATATAATCTTTATTAGAGATCGCAGAATCGTTCGTAGTTCACTGTGGTTTTCGTCAGTCGAACGTCGATCATCCTTCATCATCATCGATCATCATCATCTTCGTGGTTTCCGGCGATTAGGTCAATTGTGGATAGAAGATCTTCTTCTTTTCTTTTTATAGATCTTAAAACAAGGTGAGAGTTCAGATCTGTATAAATTCATCCATCAGCTTCGTATATCTCGAAATTTATGCTGAATTTGATTTTGTTATGAAGATTATTAACTTAGAAAATGTTAGTGAGATATTTAATCTTGTTATTTTATGCGAATAGCATTCTCCGTTATATTTTAAAGGAGAATGACAATTACTTATTATAAAGATCATTATCCGTATGTTTTTAGGACGGAGAATGCCATTCTCCGTCTTAATTAGGACGGAGAATGACATTCTCCGTCTTACTTAGGACGGAGAATGACATTCTCCGTCTTACTTTAGACGGAGAATGATCATTATAAGTTAGTTCCAACTGAGGATATTTATTCTACGTTATTTTTAGACGGAGAATAATCATTATTAGATGAGAATTTTATTGTTCTATTTGTGGCCTCTTATGTTTTTATGTTATCTATCAGGGGGGGAAGATATGGAATCAAGTTGTTTAGTTAACATTTGTTTCAAGGGAGACATAGTTTCCTGCCGTGTCACACATGAAAGTACCGTGGATTTTTTAAAGAATAAAGTGTACGATCGATGGACTTCTTTGGATCCACTTTCCTTCCGTTTCAGGTTTTTGCAATCTGATGGGACTGAACTGTATGTTGAAAGTGATTTTTGGCTTCGCTCATTGGTTGGTGGTTTTAACGGTACTCATGATGTGAGTTTTGATCTATATGTGGAGCAAATACACTCTCCATGTTCTTCATCAACATCTTTTCCTTGTCAAAGCTTTCACATGAGACCTTCGTCTTCCTCTTCTAGTTCTTTGAGTAGATGTTCTCCTACTGTAAAGGACAAACGAGTAGTACAATTTTATGAGGGCTCAACTGAGACAGTGAAGAAGAGGAAATCGGATATGTGGCCTGGATCAATTACTGGTGTTGGTCATATTTTTCTAAATGGTGTTGAAGAAGTTAGGAATGCTGTTAGAAAGGTATGTTTTGAATCTCGTCATCCATTCCACATTTTGAAATCTGAGCCGGGGAGGTATACTGTTTGTTGCAAGAATTACAAGACACATGCTTGTTTGTGGAGCTTCCATGCTATATCTATTTCGAAAGATAATCAAATTTTTGAGGTGAGGAGGTATGTGGGAGAACATAATTGTGGAGCTGGCTATATGGATAAAGGTAATCTGGTTGTTCCAGCAAAGTTTGTGAAAAGTTTGGTTAGTGACATTGTTCGGATGCATCCTAAAAAGTCCGCAAAATCTGTTGTCGATGATTTCAAGGTCGACTACGGCTTATCTGTTACATATAGACAGGCATACCACAGAATTAGGCTGGTGCACCAGGAAATGTACGGAGATGATGTTAGATCTTACAGTGACTTGTGTTGGTATGTGAACAAGGTAAAGGAAACCAATAATGGTTCCGTTATCGACTTCCAGAAAGATGATTCATCAATGAGGTTTGAACAGCTTTTTCTTTCATATGGGGCTTGCGTAGAAGGCTTTCAATATTGTCGTCCGATGCTATATTTGGATGCCACTTTCCTTACAGGGAGGTTTAGAGGATGTTTGATGTCTGCTACAGCGAAGAATGGTAACCAACAGTTCTACCCTATTGCATACGGTATAGTCTCAGGCGAAGATGGCGATAATTGGGAATGGTTCCTTAGAAATCTAAAGAATGTTGTTGGATGTAGTAGGCGTATTGTTTTTCTTTCGGATCAAGGCACCGGTCTAGTTTCTGAAGTCCCTAAAGTGTTTCCTAATGATTATATAGCTATTGCTATTATCACATGAAGAATAACATACCGCTGAAAGAGAAAGGAAATGAAAGAGTGTATCCGCATGTACTTGAAGCTTGGAGGCAAGCAGTATATGCTCTAACTCCAGGTGTGTTAATGAGACAGATATATGCACATTTTCTATGCATTTACCATTAATTTAACAAGGAAAATGACCATTCTCCGCGTCAGTAAGACGGAGAATAGTCATTCTCCGTGTGTTTTAAAACGGAGAATGGCCATTCTCCGTCCTGCATAGAACGGAGAATGTCATTCTCCGTTAGCTTTTGAACGGAGAATGACTATTCTTCGTCTTGCATAGAACGGAGAATATCATTCTCCGTTAGCTTTTGAACGGAGAATGACTATTATCCTTATGAGAATGCACTTATTTTTTCATAATTTTGTGACTTGACCTAATTCTTTATTACTTATTTGTTTTTCTGTATAAAGGTGGGTATAGACAAGCAATCAAGAAGATTTATGATCTGAATTGTGGTCATGTTGTGAATTGGATGAATAAACAAAAACCTGAACATTGGTCAAACGTATTCTTCCCGGGATGTAGATACGGTGAGGTTGCTTCTAGTTGTGCAGAGTCATTTAATGCATGGATAAAGGCTGAGAAAAAATTGCCTATATCAGCAATTGTAAATGTCATCCGTGTGAAGATGATGAAGATGATTTCGGATCGCCACAAGGATGCAATTGGTTTGAATAGCAAATTGACTCCATACGCTGAGGATATGCTGAAGCAGCTTACAGATGATGGCATGTGTTATAGGGTATATCGGTCCGGTGATTTCGAATTTGAGGTGATCGCAGATACTTCCTCCCATATGGTGAATCTTCTTGATTGTCATTGTAGTTGTCGTAGATGGAAGGTATATGGATTCCCATGCAGCCATGCAATACAATGCATCAGAGTTGGTTCAGATAAATCTGTTTACGACTTTGTGGAGCAGTATTGGACATCAGATTATTACCAGAAGTTATATTCATGTGCCATTCGTCCAGTTCCAGATTGCGAAAAACAGTTTAAAAATAATCCCACTGATGTTGTTCTACCCCATGTTCCGAAACGGGGTCCTGGACGACCAAAAGCGGACCGTTACAAGAGCAAATATGAGAACAAGGGAAAAGAGAAGAGAAAGATAAGGTGCCAGAATTGTTTTGAATTATGCAATCACAATCGCAGCACTTGTCCTCTGCCTCCACATGCTGCTACGGTGGTCAAGGGGGCAGCGCCCCCTCGTTAATACATACACATATATTCCTTCTTTTATATAACTGGAAATTGTTTTTTGAATACATATCTTACATTTTTTGATATCAATGGTAATAGTTTGAATTCTGCATATTTGATGTTTCACATATATATTAACAGCATAAGAACTTATTCTCCTTTATACTCTCTGACTTTATAATGTATTGAATGACCATTCTCCGTGTGTTTTAACACGGAGAATAATCATTCTCCGTTTTAGATACACGGAGAATGGCCATTTATAAGTCAAAAATACAAGGAGAATAATCATTCTCCGCGTGTTTTAAAACGGAGAATGCCATTCTCCGCGTCAGTAAGACGGAGAATTCTTATTCTCTAGGTCAAAATACAAGGAGAATGGCATTCTCCGTCTCTTTTGACCCGGAGAATGACATTCTCCGTCTATTTTGACACGGAGAATGGCATTCTCCGCGTCCCTAAGACGGATAATGTTCCTTTCTAGGTCAAAAATACAAAGAATAATCATTCTCCGCGTGTTTTAAAATGGAGAATGCCATTCTCCGCGTCAGTAAGACGGAGAATGCTCATTCTCTAGGTCAAAATACGAGGAGAATGACATTCTCCGTCTCTTTTGACCCGGAGAATGACATTCTCCGTCTCATACGAAACGGAGAATGGCCATTCTCCGCGTCACTAAGACGGACAATGTTCCTTTCTAAGTCAAAAATACAAAGAATAATCATTCTCTGCGTGTTTTAAAACGGAGAATGCCATTCTCCGCATCAGTAAGACGGAGAATGCTCATTCCCTAGGTCAAAATACAAGGAGAATGGCATTCTCCGTCTCTTTTGACCCGGAGAATGACATTCTCCGTCTATTTTGACACGGAGAATGGCATTCTCCGCGTCCCTAAGACGGATAATGTTCCTTTCTAGGTCAAAAATACAAAGAATAATCATTCTCCGCGTGTTTTAAAACGGAGAATGCCATTCTCCGCGTCAGTAAGACGGAGAATGCTCATTCTCTAGGTCAAAATACAAGGAGAATGGCATTCTCCGTCTCTTTTGACCCGGAGAATGACATTCTCCGTCTATTTTGACACGGAGAATGGCCATTCTCCGCGTCACTAAGACGGATAATGTTCCTTTCTAAGTCAAAAATACAAAGAATAATCATTCTCCGCGTGTTTTAAAACGGAGAATGCCATTCTCCGCATCAGTAAGATGGAGAATGCTCATTCTCTAGGTCAAAATACAAGGAGAATGGCATTCTCCGTCTCTTTTGACCCGGAGAATGACATTCTCCGTCTATTTTGACACGGAGAATGGCCATTCTCCGCGTCACTAAGACGGATAATGTTCCTTTCTAAGTCAAAAATACAAAGAATAATCATTCTCCGCGTGTTTTAAAACGGAGAATGCCATTCTCCGCATCAGTAAGACGGAGAATGCTCATTCTCTAGGTCAAAATACAAGGAGAATGGCATTCTCCGTCTCTTTTGACCCGGAGAATGACATTCTCCGTCTCATACAAAACGGAGAATGACCATTTCTAAGTTCCAAATGCACACATTATAGGTTTGTATTAACACAGATAATGACATTATAGATTTGAATCAAACAACAGAACTTTAACAAAACAGATTTACATATATAGAACAATGTAAATTAGTCAAAAAATTGAATTTTATTACAAAGAAAAACAAATACATTACAAAAGAAACCTGACAAACAGAATATATATATAAGGAATTTGTTAGCCAATTTACATTGTCATTTTCTTTTATTGTACAAAAGGAACTGCACATTCACTCATAAGCAAAGCCTTAGCCAAATTTAGCCTTCTCTTTACAATAGTATTGTGAACTTCTTTGTTTGTTTTCTTCTGTAAATCAAATGGAGCTCTCGACAACTTTTCAATATAATATGAAACATACAGCAGGCAGCTGGGTGATAGTTGCTGTGGGCATTCTTTGCAAACTTTGAGCTCTGTTGTTTCGTATTCCTGGATTGCTGGGCTTTTATTCCTCATCAATGCAATCTTATTTATTATAATTGGCTCGATTTTATTCTTCATGTATTTTGCATCCTGGATTCCCTTAGCGCCCATGTTTTTTCCGCAATGAGTTGTAGTACGTCCAAACATAGGAGCTGAAGTTGAATGCCAGCAGCGTATAGTGTTTATTCTCCTCGCGGAAGAGTGGCACGAATAGCCATTCAATGTCATCTTCCAGCTCCATGATAAAATCTTCTATATCAACTTTGAAATTGTACACTGCTCCAGGTGTTGGATTTTTTTCATCGACATACTGGGCAGTACTCTGTTTTCCAGAAGAAAAAAAAAACAAAAAATAATATCATGAGTTAGTTTTTTACAACACTATTAGTAGCTGTACACATTAATATTTATTTTTCAGTTTCGATTCTTACCAATGAATGGGGCATCATGATTGCAAACCATTTACATTGTGCACCCTGCGAGCTTGACTGAATGTTCTGCCTTAATTTGGCTTGAACTTCGTTCATAAGCTTTATTAAGTAGTTCATAACACCGGCTTCTATATCCGTCTCATTTAGTATGTCTTGAAAATCTTTAGCATTTAACAACATGCTGACATCATTGTTTCTTCTTCTTATTTTACATTCTTCTGGAGCATTTGGAATGTACATGTATACATAATCACTGCACATAAATTTAGTTTCGATTATGATAATAATATAGGCTAATGATAAAATTGCATAAAAAATAACTCCAATAGAGAATGATCATTCTCCGTTATGAAATGGACGGAGAATGTCATTCTCCGTTATGAATTGGACGGAGAATGTCATTCTCCGTTTTAAATGGGACGGAGAATGATCATTCTCCGTTTTAAAATAGACGGAGAATGTCATTCTCCGTCATTCTCCGTGTTAAAATAGACGGAGAATGTCATTCTCCGTATTAAAATAGACGGCGAATGGTATTCTCCGTTTTGTATTAACACGGGGAATGGCATTCTCCCTTTATTTTGACCCAGAGAATGACATTCTCCGTCTCAATAAGGCGGAGAATGCTCATTCTCTAGGTCAAAATACAAGGAGAATGTCATTCTCCGTTATAAAATAGACGGAGAATGGCATTCTCCGTGTCAGTGAGACGGAGAATGTTCATTTCTCTAGGTTAATGCAAGAAGAAAGGTCATTCTCCATCTATTTTATAACGGAGAATGACATTCTCCGTCTCATATTAGGCGGAGAATGCTCGTTCTTTAGGTCAAAAACACAGAAAATGCCATTCTCCGTGTGTTTAAACACGGAGAATGTCATTCTCCGTCTCAAAATAGACGGAGAATGGCCATTTCTAGTTCAAATGACACAGAAAGGGCATCCTCCGTGTATTTTATAGACGGAGAATGATCATTTTCATTTGCCGCGTCAATATAAACGGAGAATGTCATTCTCCGTTTTAAATGAGACGGAGAATGATCATTCTCCCTTGTGAATTGTACAGAAATTGGTTCAAGTTTAGAATACTTACGTTGGAGACATCCTTCTTTGGTATACGATGCTCCTGTATAGTTGCTTCAGCTCATCGTCTGTAAGGTTCCAAAGTCTGAGCTTCGGACATTGCATCAGCATTTTTCTCTCTTTAACAAGCTTTGCTATTTGAGGAGATTCTTCCTCAAGTTCTTCAGGAGCTGACATCTCCTTTTTATTGTCTACCTTCTCGGGGCTGGAAGGAGCTTTTTTTTTCCCAGCAGGAGCTACTTTCTTTCTGGGACTGGAAGGATCTTTTCTTTTCCGACCAGGACCTGCCTTCTTACTTGTTGTAGCATCGGATGTTTTCTTCTTTTACAATGTAGTAAAATCATCCTCATCTGCAGTATTTGATTGTTTTTTAGTTCCAGCAGGTTCATTTGCTCTTGTGTAATGCTTTTGGGGAACTGCTTGAGTCTCCCCACTTTGCAATGCTTTAGCCATTGCTTCAAGGTTAACAATTGTATCATTCTTCTGTGTGATTTCGTCATTCAACGATGCAACTTTCTCTAGAAGTTTGTTGTTATCATCATTGAGCTTTTCATTCTCTTTTTTGAGATCCTCTGTCATTTTCACTGATATAAAAACAAACAACAACAAGAGGTATGATGTCAATATTATATAATCTTCTTTTTAAAAACAATAAAAAATATTATTATCCGTTTACTTTAATCTGGAGAATGTCATTCTCCGTGTCAAAATAGACGGAGAATGGCAATCTCCGCGTAAAAAATAGACGGAGAATGTCATTTTCCGTGTCAAAAGAGACGGAGAATGCTATTCTCCGTTTCCAAATAGACGGAGAATGTCATTCTCCGTGTCAATTTAGACGGAGAATGACATTCTCCGTCTAAATTGACACGGAGAATGGCATTCTACGTGTCAAAACAGACGGAGAATGTCATTTCTATGTCAAAATACAGAAAATGTCATTCTCCGTGTTAAAATACTAGCGGAGAATGTCATTCTCCGTCTATTTTGACACGGAGAATGACATTTTATAGGTCAAAACACACAGAAAACTTCATTCTCCGCTTACTTTGACACGGAGAATGGTCATTCTCCTTGTTAGATACAGGTAATTACAGATTAAAATAGACAAAAAATATAAAATCTTACCTTTTAGAAGTAGCTCCTCAACACGTTGACGAAGCTTCTCATTATCAGCAGTAAGCTCAGACTTCTGCTTTCTCAGGGAGTCTAGTTCCGACCCCTGTGCCTCCAGTTCTTCAACTCGCTTACGGAGTTTCTTATTATCATCAATAAGGAGCGATTTCTCGTTCCTTAAAGAGTCTAACTCCTTCTCCAAGCCATCAGCAACGAGCCCCACAGCACGTTGTTGGGCTACATCTGCCGCTAGTTGCTGGGCTCTTTCCTGGAGTTGCTCATTCTCAGCGATAAGCTGAGATTTCTCCTGCAAGACACGCAACATATCTACATTGTCAGCTGTAGAGGGTGCTGGTGCTTGAGCTTCAGTTTGTGGTTCTTCTTCATCAACAGAATTATCTCCACCTTCTATACATTGCTGCTCTGCTGGGACTTCTTCAAGTTCATCAACATTCAATGCAACAAGATCCTTGAATATCAAATCCGAATCCATTTGAGCACCTTGATATTCATTTTTTAGGAATATCGAGATTCTATTCCCATCCCATGTATCGAATCTCGGAGATGCGACTGTTGGTTTGCACTTCCTCTCTATCAGTCGACTGTGCTCTGCAAACCAATACAAGAAGTATATCGTACAACCTTCAATCTTCTTGTACGATATATCAACATCACCATCTTCAGATTTTGTGACAGCCCTCTTTATGCTGTCCATGACGTACCCCAGTATAATCCGAGGCCAACAGATGCTTTTTATAACATCTGTGCTCTCCACCAGAGCGAAGAACTTGTATGGCAAGTTCGACCCCCCCATTCTGGTGAAGAATGCTGTTTGGCACAAGTTGAATACTATTAACTTGGCCAATTCATCAGGACTTGCATTTTTGCCCCCCAGCAGCTCTAATATCCTTTTCCTAACTTCTGCGTTTGAGACTTCAGCATTTTTGCCCTTGGAATTTTTCAGCAATCTTGTGAAGTGTTTTGTACACATGCTGAATGAGTCTGCTGGTGGGGGGGTCTTCTGCTTTTCAGTGATGATCTTCAAATACTTCTCATCAACTTCAGTGTCATCATTCATTGGCAGACCGAAAATGGTTGCCATCTCATCAGCAGTTGGTGCTACCTTGACACTGCTGCTCAATTGGAAATATCCAATTCCATCTTCTTCCAAATAAGTCCCCATCAAGTTCTCCAGACCTTGGGTGACTTTAGATAGTTCTGATTTTTTCACCTTAGTTCTGTAATACATCTACGAAGTTGTAGAATCCTACATTCTTCAAGCTTTCAACAACTGCTTCAGGCAAATGGCGAAACTTTTCCTTCACCTCATCCATGAGAGAGAGTATTGGGGTGAATGTTGCACGGAAAAGTCATTCTTCTTTGTTCCTGACAGTTTTTTCCTAAAAACAACAACAATTAGGTTTACGTCAACATTCTTCTTTATTATAATAAGGAGAAAGCCATTCTCCGTCTAATATTAGACGGAGAATGTCATTCTCCGTGTCAAAATAGACGGAGAATGAGCATTCTCCGTTTTGTATTCACACGGAGAATGCCATTCTCCGTGTCAAAATAGACGGAGAATATCATTCTCCGTCTATTTTGACACGGAGAATGACATTCTCCGTTTTGTATTAACACGGGGAATGACATTCTCCGCGTGTTTTAAAACGGAGAATGCCATTCTCCGCGTTAGCAAGACGGAGAATGCTCATTCTCCGCTTCAGAAAGACGGAGAATGCTCATTCTCTAGGTCAAAATACAAGGAGAATGGCATTCTCCCTTTATTTTGTCCCGGAGAATGAGCATTCTCCGTCTCAGTAAGGCGGAGAATGGCATTCTCCGTCTCATATTAGACGGAGAATGCTCGTTCTTTAGATCAAAATAAAGGGAGAATGCCATTCTCCGTGTCAAAATAGACGGAGAATGTGATTCTCCGTTTTAAAATAGACGGAGAATCTCATTCTCCGTTTTGTATTAACACGGGAAATGGCATTCTCCCTTTATTTTGACCCAGAGAATGACATTCTCCGTCTCAATAAGGCGGAGAATGCTCATTCTTTAGGTCAAAATACAAGGAGAATGCCATTCTCCGCGTGTTTTAATACGGAGAATGCCATTCTCCATCTCATATTAGGCGGAGAATGCTCGTTCTTTAGATCAAAATAAAGGGAGAATACCATTCTCCGTGTTAATACAAAACGGAGAATGACATTCTCCGTATTAAAATAGACGGCGAATGGCATTCTCCGTTTGTATTAACACGGGGAATGACATTCTCCCTTTATTTTGACCCAGAGAATGACATTCTCCGTCTCAATAAGGCGGAGAATGCTCATTCTTTAGGTCAAAATACAAGGAGAATGCCATTCTCCGTGTCGAAATAGACAGAAAATGCCATTCTCCGTTATAAAATAGACGGAGAATGGCATTCTCCGTGTCAGTAAGACGGAGAATGTTCATTTCTCTAGGTTAATGCAAGAAGAAAGGTCATTCTCCGTCTATTTTATAACGGAAAATGACATTCTCCGTCTCATATTAGGCGGAGAATGCTCGTTCTTTAGGTCAAAAACACAGAAAATGCCATTCTCCGTGTGTTTAAAACACGGAGAATGCCATTCTCCGTCTCAAAATAGACGGAGAATGGCCATTTCTAGTTCAAATGACACAGAAAGGGCATCCTCCGTGTATTTTATAGACGGAGAATGATCATTTTCATTTGCCGCGTCAATATAAACGGAGAATGAACAGGTCTCAAAGTTTTACCTTTTTTCTTCCCTTCTTCTTGATCTTCTTCTTCCTCCCCTGCTACTTCTTGTTCTTGTTGTTCTTGTTCTTCTACTGCTTCTTGCACTTCTTTTTCTTTTGGAGCATTTCGTCTACGAGCAACCTTCTTAACTTTCATCCCTCCTTTCGTTTGCTTTCCAACAACTACTTCTTCTCCTTCTTCTCTAACTTGGTCTACATCCATTACTGATGATTGCGACATTGTGATGGAGATTCGCTGGCGATTTTTTGTAAGAAATTTCTAATATTTTTGGAGGAGATGACCTAAAATCGCAACCGAACAGAGTATGGAAGAGGAGGGAGCGATAGAGACACTTTTTTGAAGAGTCGTTTGGTTTTGTATTTAATTCTCAAGCTTCTGGAATCGAACCGTTTTTCATAAAAATTGCTGGGTTTGTTGATATTCTTAATAAATTAGAAGGGCAAAAGGGTCATGCCGTGCCCTTTTTTTAATTTTTAAGTTAATGCTGGGCACGCGATGAAAGTTTATTTTGGGGTGGGTTTTTCATAAAACTTTTTAAATTTTTGGGCATTTCATAAATTTTCCCAAAATTTTATAGATGAAAATTTATGAGGGAATATTTTAGAGGAGGGGGGAATTTTCGGAGGGCATGAAAAATTGAAAGAAAGGAAGTCACCTTATTAAGGTCTAGTTACTGAGTGTTGCCGAAAAAACCAACAATGCTAGACATAGGACACATGCAATTGTATCATCTTATATATTTATTTCATTGTACATCTAGTTTTATAATTTTTTTAAAATTTATAATTACTTAATATACAATTATCTAAATATTATCTATTAATTAATTAATTAAAACATATGTAATTATTTAATTTACTAACAAAAATTAAATTTGAAAATTTTTATATTTCTGGACAGGGGGTTTACAAATAATTTGGGCTCCATTTTGCTATATATGTTTACTTCGGAGAGTTGGTTGTCTTTTTAACTTTATGCATCTTCAAGTTGGTTTTATGGATCATGTGGAAATTTGAAGCTTGACCTTCTTGATAGGATGTGATTTAAATGAAGAACGTGCATAGGACCGGAACAAGAAAAATTAACATTCCAAGAACGCCGAGTTTCCAACTGAAGTATTACTACCGATAAGGCTTTCAGTTATGGATAATCGTATCAAGAAATATAAAACAAAGATATCTATGAACATTGATCCAATCTAAAAGATAAAATAATTGACTAAGGTTTTGCCTGACTGTCTGCTTCCCACAACAAGGACTATGATATACAATAAATTACAGGATGTCTAATTGATTCACGAGAGACTCACGACGGCACCACTAGCATAGTAGGGTAAGGATTTGTCGCTTTTAAAACAAAAATCGATCCGAACATAACCAAAATAGTGATTAGGTTCGGCTTTCTACAGTACGGTTCAGCTTTCAATTTTAGTTTTTGAAATTTTGGTTTTCTCGGTTCATAGTTCGGTTTTGGAATTTTGGAACCAAATCAAATTATAAATATTTGAAATTAATCTCTATGATTTTTTTGTAAGTTTATTGTTTTATGATCTCTCGTATCCCTATTTTTGTAAATTTATGATATGTGCTCTCATTCATCCTAGCTATTTCTTCAATTTGTTTTTCAGTTGAAGATAGTACATAGTTTTGTTTCAAAACCCTCAAATGTGCTTTTTTATTCCTTCTAATTTCGAACCAATTTTAGCTAAACCAGTCACAATCATTTCTATAGTATATTTTTATATTTTCATATTTTTAGTTTTTATATTTTTGTTTGCTAAATTAGTAACAAAGATAGTCATTTTAATGTACTCAGTCTTTTATTGCTTTTGGCAAAAGTCAAACCCATCAAGAAAGTCCAGTTCAATCGAAATAACCAACCAAACCAAAATTTAATACAATTCGGTTTGGTTTGTGCAAAAGTCGGTTCGGTTATGTCGGTTTTAAAATATGTTCGGTTCTGTTCAGCTTTCTCAAATTCAGTTCAGTTTGAACCGAACCGATCGAATCCTTACCCATACTAGCGGGAGAGGGAATAAGCAGCGCTGGCGGAGAGTGGAGGATATATATATATATATATATATAATATATATATCTATATATATAATATATATCTATATATATATATATATATATATATATCTATATATATATATCCTCAAAAAAAAATATATATATATATATATATATATCCTCCACTATATATATATATATATATATTATCTATCTCTATCTATATATATATCTATCTATCGTGGCGGCTATATATAT
>JANAVB010024600.1:1799529-1915139 GCA_029216955.1 Iris pallida | reverse complement strand
CGGGCTCGGCTGGGGACGGCGAGAGGTGAGATGGCCGGGGCCGCGATGACAGCATGGAGATGGTGGAGACGGAGGAAGCTCGGAGATCGGCGGTCGCCGGCGTGGCGGTTTGGAGGGCCACGGTAGTCAATTTGGGGTTTTAGGGTTTTCCAGCGGCGGGTCGGCGGTGCTCATCGGTTGGACCGCGGAGTGGTGGCCGGACACACCATGGCGGCGAGAGACTTCGGCGAGCAGGCGGGTCCTAGCACGCAGCGACCACCGTGGTTAGTTCGGCGGTGCGGCGAAAATCTCGGGACGGGGCGCTGCTCGTCGTCGGCGGTGAGGACGTGATGCCAGGGGAGGTGCAGGATCGGCCTCGACGCGACGATGCTGATTGGAGGGCACCGCGCTGAGCCTTCCTCGTCGGAGGACGTGGTGGCGCTCCGGCGGAATTGATCGCCGGGGTAAAGAGTGAGGGAAAAAGGTCGGGGTGCTCGTCCGCGGCTCAGTGGTCGACTAGCGGGGGCCGCGCTGGGTACGGCCAAGCGAGGTACGGGTTCTCCCCCCTTCTCTTTCTATGGTGTTGGTAGCCTGGGAGTAGAAATCTTGGTGGTGGCGATGTCGGCAGGAGGTGGTGTTGGTGGTGACGGAAGTGGTAATCTGGTGGTTGTCGGAGATGGGGTGGTTAGGTGGTGGGTTGGAAATTTTGATTAGGGTTTAGGAATTTGATTTATCGTGTCGGAGTTGTCGACACGGGGAAATGAATGTACTTGTAAAAGGGTGGAATAAGAATGGAATGACACCCGGGGTCGGACCCGAGGCCGTCACGGCTGACACGGAAGGGATGGACACCGACACGAGGCACGTACATGTTGTGGAGATATTTGGAACAATTATGGCTTGTGGAGAAAATGGAGGAGTACCTGCCTATTTATAGGATGTGGAAATTCCCATTAAGATAGGATTATGATTTATTTAAAATCCAAGTAGATAATTTAATCTATTTAATTTAAATCCATAATCAAATCCAAATAAAAATCAAAATCCAATTCCAAATACAAATCACATTTAAATCTAATTAAATCTTGGTTTAAAATCAATGAGATAAATCAAATTGCAAATATTTACTTATTTAAATAACTCCATAAATTCAAATCAAGATTTAGGTGCCAAAATAATTTCAAAATATATTTTCTAAAATACTAGTAATATTAATTTTGAAAACTACATTAAAAATAAACTAATAAATAATTACTAATTATATATGTATGCATAAATACTGTTTTCATAATTATGCCTTTCTAGTATGAAATAAAAATATTATTTATTACTAAAAAATTTGCGAGAAATGAAAGGCTTTATAAATAAAATAGCAACTTGAATTTTGGAAGATAACAAAATAATTATTATATACATTATCTTGGAACTATAAAAATAAAAAAAGTTTAAATTAAAAATATGTACGCTCGCACATATTCGCACTCGTCGAGCAATTACGAAAATAATTTTTGTGCGCGTGTATAATACGACTACGCGACGTATAATACCAAAAATTTTAAATTAGTACCAAATTTAATAATAAAAAAAATATAGTAGAAATTTAGGGGTTTTACATCCTACCCAACTTAAAAGAATTTCGTCCTCGAAATTAAGAATTCGTAGAGGGGTGAGAAGACACTATGGTAGAAGGGTTCCTTGGTCGTAGTCTAGGTTGAGGATATGATTAAGAGACGATTGTAATCACTTCTTAAATTTAAGTGATTAGAAAGTCAAGTTTGTAGATTTTAGGGTTGAGGGAAAGGTCGAGTAGTTAGGATGAAGATATAGCATTATCGAGTGATAATAATCATAATTGATATGAAGGATAGAGAAGGTTCTAGTACAACGCCTTCGTCCTTCTAAAACGGTGAAGGCGAAAGCATTAAGGGGTTCAAAGATGAGATTATTGAGTACGAATACGTGATTCAAAGACGACCGAAAAATTTCAAAAAGAATTTTCAAGGCAGTCGTGGATGGGACTCTAAAGGACAAGTTTAGCTATGTCCCCATCCACGTAGAACGATAGATAAAAGCGAACCAAAGTGCACTTGGTTGATCAGACCATCATGCATATTCTGATAGACAATATGTTAGTGGGGTACCTCCATTAACATATATGTCACGAACAAGCTTGGTAAAAGACTGAGCTTGCAAAAACTAGGCTATATTAGCATCATTAGTCTAGATAGTAAAAATATAGGCACGACAATAGATGAATAAAATAATATGAATAGTCTAAGAGTCATAAGGATCTAGGTCTTGTTTATTCCTATACCATCATTCTACGGTTTTATTGACCAAGGCTTGGTTGACCAAATGGGTTAGGATCCTCTAAATTCTATGGTCCAAGTGAACCTATCAATGTGGTCCACAAAATTTTGGTTAGGTCATGAGGTATTCTATCCAACTTACAAGAGCTAAACTAGTAGCGTGATAGGTCCCGCAATGCAAGGTTAACCATGTAAGGATTTAATTAGAACAAAATCGTATTTCGGGTCGAAAGAATGGAGTCGAGGTCGAGTCTCATCTATAGTTTAAAGTATATTGGTTTCACGGTAGGGATTTGAGTCCAGTCATTTGACCCAAAAGTCGCAATATGAATTTAGAGTACAAGGAGACGTGTTTTAGTGGCACGTGATATACCTACATGAAGGTGGACTCGTACGTAGGTCTTGTTTGTGAAACTTGTGGAAAGGAAAAGTCTAGTGTTGTGCTCCAAATATCAAAGTCACGGTAAAGGACACAAAAGAATTTCAAATAGAAAGTGGGAGTTCATGAGATATTGATTAACGCACAAAATAAATGACCAAGTTAAAGTATGAAATAAAGATAACTTAGATTCTAACAAATCAAGGTAAAATAAATTAGGGGTACAGTTTCTAGAAGAAAAAAAATCGCATAGATAAGGGTATGATCAAAGGAATGATTCCAATCATTTATAAGTTCAAACAATTAGATGGTCACGAATAAAGATATAGATTTGAGGGAAGGGCGAGTGGGTCAAAAGATATGTTCATCGGTTTGGTCGATGACTAACTATACTTGTGTATATGCAATATCATAATCATAGGTGCATTGACAATCTAATATAGAATACTTCTATCTTACTAGGGTAACCCTTTTTGCTTCTTGGTCCTCTACCAATATGATCTAATCTAAATTTCAAGTTCCTCGAAGTTCTCAATAAAATTTTCAAGATACTCTGCCACCATTACCAATTATATTAGACTGTCAATTTAATTGAAATCTCTAATCAATCTCGAAATAGTCCTTGTATATCGCAAAATGAACATACTTTTTTACCAAAATTTAAATATCCATAAAAAGGCCTTAAGCTCGAAATTTAAATAACTCTATAAATCATAGAATATAGGACAAAATTTGAAATTTGAATTTTTCCTTCAAAGTCGATATCTTCCAAAAATTTTAAATTTTTTTTCCATCATCTCTTAAAAATTTAAATAAACTTATAACTCGCACGTGTAAATTAAAACCTCAAGTTCTCTCCCTTCTAACTTTCGTCTCTCTAGTCATCTACAAAATCATAATTTAAACTCTTTAAATAATCTCGAGATAAACTCTATCATATTACAATCCAAACTTAAGTTAACCGTAAATCAAGTGTCACAATATAAAAACTTAAATCATAACTATTTCACAATTTCAAAATTCACAAAAAAAAAATTTGCTTTCTCAATCTAGCTATCCTCTTGTGTATACCACCTTGTAAATTAAAAGTAAAATTTCAACTATCCTTTGATGGCGGTAATATGCTAATACCCAACTTGGAATTAACTAATCCTTATGATCATATCTCTAGGAAAAATAAATGTCTTTATACTCAAATATAACCTCAATGGATATTAATTGTCAATGCAATCTATCTAGCCATGTGTTTAACCTATGGGCATATACTAGTGTAGTCATTTTACTAAACACGAAACTAAGAAATTTACGGTAGAAGGAGTCAAGCAAGATGCAATTCAAGGAGGTCGAACGAGAGTTCGAAATTTGAAGTCAAGAAAGGATGTCAAGTAGGTGGATGAGATTCTAGACTCTAATCCTATATTGCAGGCCCGTTCGGTACAGTCATGTAACCGAAACGGCAAACTTGACCTGCATGGGCCACCACAAAAACATATAACGCCCCAGTCCCAAATACTTGAGACTAGATACGTATCATGCCAGCTGTATACATACGAGTAAATATACGACTCGTATATATACATAAGCTGTAAATGTAGAAAGCTAAGACACTAAATCTCATCCACAAAGATAAATAATAATATAAAAGCAACTTTGAGTTTGTCATATACACAATAGTCGGGCGGAGACAAAGTCCACTACCAACCAAATTTAATATGGAAAAATATACAAGGAAAGAATTTAGCAAACGAGAGCAAGTGACGAGTCCATGAGCAATCGTCACGACAGAATAGAGCGCAAGTCATGGCCTTAGCTAGAGCACCTGCAAGAAATCACGAAAATACACACCTGGAGAAAAACCAGGTCCTCAGAGGGACGTAACAAGACACATAATATTATGCCAATAAACTGAATAAATAAGCTCAACAGAAAAGTATGCATGAGTAAGGTTCCTACCCATTCTAGGTGATATGTACTTTGAGGACAACGTTCTACGCAGGGGCTGTAGGCTCAGCAGAAAAGTAAAGAGTGGCAGTAAGTAGCGCTCATCCGAGTCACTATCAGCCTTGGACAGAAGGTAGTGCTCCGAAGAGTCACCCTCGGCCCAAAATGTGTGTAAAAATAAAATGTAGCCCCTACGCTAATAACTGTCCCCTCCCCCCAATGATACTATACATGGGTCGTCTCCACGACACTGTTTAATCCTTAATAACCGTCAAGTCTTCTACACAATCTATTGACAGTTATATCCTAACGCACGGCCTGTACGCACCGATGTACGGTCGATACACAAGTCCGAAGCTATATGCGACTCACCACTCACACACAATCCGTGGCACATCGTGACAGTTTATGAGATGCACATACGGTGGTCCCTTAACTCTAAGCCAATTGCACAAAATATAGTAATTTGTATCTACATATAATTTAAAAGAAAACAACTTAAAAATAAACACAACATGCATGTTATTGAGCAGGAAATTTAAACAGTAGTGGCAAGGTGTCTTGCCTGGCGTGTCGTCCGGTGTGGTGCAGTGTTCTCTTGACATGTCTCAATAGTCCAGTAGCCATGGTCGATGTAATGGTCCAAATTACGAGAAAATAGGAACATGGGATTAGTCTTGATCAACTGTGATAATTGAAGAAAAATTGTGAAAATAAATACATGTAATAATTTTTGAAAACTACTTTTATACTCAATTTACGTAATTACTTGAACCATATTTTATTAATAACCATAATTTTTTTAGAGGAATACTTGAAAAATATTTATTGTATAGTAATTTGAAATTTAGGATTTACTAGTCAAAATTTTATAATAGATGAATACACTAAATTAAATATTTTGTAAAAATAATAATTTAAAAGGATAATGATACTAATAACAATAATAATTACTATAAAAAAATACATAATATTTTTAACCCTAAATGAAACTATACAGCTCCTTTCCCTTTTTATAAATAATAATAATAATAATAATAATAATAATAATAATAATAATAATAATAATAATAATAGATAATAATGGCAGTATTAGTAATACTAAAAATATAATAATAATGGTAAGATAATAATAATAATAATAATAATAATAATAATAATAATAATAATAATAATAATAATAATAATAATAAATTTTTTTTATAATAAAACTAATTCTCAGCCCCTATCCCCAAATGTTACATTCAGTACGAGAGGGAGAGAGAGTTGGAAAGAGAGAGCGCTCACCGAGGAAACTCCGGCACGGCGCTCAGCCTGGCGGCGGAAGGCGGAGCTCCGGGGGCGGCGGATCTGGTGCTGGAGGAAGGAGAGGGGTCGACGGCGGGGGAAGGCGCCCGAGGCGGAAGTGGCGATGGGAGGTGGCACAGATCTGGAGATCCGACGTCGGCGGCGTACGACTCCGGGCTCGGCTGGGATGGCGAGAGGTGAGATGGCCGAGGCCGCGATGACAGCATGGAGATGGTGGAGGCGGAGGAAGCTCGGAGATCGGCGGTCGCCGGCGTGGCGGTCTGGAGGAGCCGCGGTGGTCGATTTTAGGGTTTTAGGGTTTTCCAGCGGCGGGTCGGCCGGTGCTCATCGGTGGACCGCGGAGTGGTGGCCGGACACACCATGGCGGCGAGAGACTTCGACGAGCAGGCGGGTCCTAGCACGCAGCGACCACCGTGGTAGTTCGACGGCGCGGCAGAAATCTCGGGACGGGGCGCTGCTCGTCGTCGGCGGTGAGGACGTGATGCCGGAGGGGAGGTACGAGGATCGGCCTAGACGCGGCGATGCTGATTGGAGGGCACCGTGCTGAGCCTTCCTCGTCGGAGGACGTGGTGGTGCTCCGGCGGAATTGATCGCCGGGGTGAAGAGTGAGGGAAAAAGGTCGGGGTGCTCGTCCGCGGCTCAGTGGTTCGACTAGCGGGGACGGCGCGCTGGGTAGCGGCCAGGCGAGGTACGGGTTCTCCCCCCTTCTCTTTCTATGGTGTTGGTAGCCTGGGAGTAGAAATCTTGGTGGTGGCGATGTCGGCAGGAGGTGGTGTTGGTGGTGACGGAAGTGGTAATCTGGTGGTTGTCGGAGATGGGGTGGTCAGGTGGTGGGTTGGAAATTTTGATTAGGGTTTAGGAATTTGATTTATCGTGTCGGAGTTGTCGACACGGGGAAATGAATGTACTTGTAAAAGGGTGGAATAAGAATGGAATGACACCCAGGGTCGGACCCGAGGCCGTCACGGCTGACACGGAAGGGATGGACACCGACACGAGGCACGTACATGTTGTGGAGATATTTGGAACAATTATGGCTTGTGGAGAAAATGGAGGTGTACCTGCCTATTTATAGGATGTAGGAATTCCCATTAAGATAGGATTAGGATTTATTTAAAATCCAAGTAGATAATTTAATCTATTTAATTTAAATCCATAATCAAATCCAAATAAAAATCAAAATCCAATTCCAAATACAAATCACATTTAAATCTAATTAAATCTTGGTTTAAAATCAATGGGATAAATCAAATTGCAAATATTTACTTATTTAAATAACTCCATAAATTCAAATCAAGATTTAGGTGCCAAAATAATTTCAAAATATATTTTCTAAAATACTAGTAATATTAATTTCAAAAACTACATTAAAAATAAACTAATAAATAATTACTAATTATATATGTATGCATAAATACTGTTTTCATAATTATGCCTTTCTAGTATGAAATAAAAATATTATTTATTACTAAAAAATTTGCGAGAAATGAAAGGCTTTATAAATAAAATAGCAACTTGAATTTTGGAAGATAACAAAATAATTATTATATACATTATCTTGGAACTATAAAAATAAAAAAGTTTAAATTAAAAATATGTACGCTCGCACATATTCGCACTCGTCGAGCAATTACGAAAATAATTTTTGTGCGCGTGTATAATACGACTACGCGACGTATAATACCAAAAATTTTAAGTCAGTACCAAATTTAATAATAAAAAAAATATAGTAGAAATTTAGGGGTTTTACAACTGGAGACAAAGTCCAGTATCCAAATAAGTTCAAAACCAAAGTCTAAGTCTCAAAACACATGAAAGATATCTAAGCAAGGTTCCCCGCTAGGGACTCTTCTGGAGCTAAGGCCAGGTCCTCAAATGCAGTACCATAATATGTATCACATAGCATTTCCTCCTGGGAAAGTGCACCTACAACGTTATCCTGTCAGGACGAGAGCAAGTACTCGATTATACAAACAGTATATACTGAGCATGAAATAAAAAAGATCTAATAACAGGAATCATGTCATATCATAATCTATCATGGCAAGGATACATTTGTCATGGCGATAAATGTACATGTAATATTTTAAAACTGGAGCAGGCACGTGATCGTCAATAGGTGTACAATGTACTGTGGCACATGTAAATAAAATATACATACGTACAAGTGTACAAGCATAGGTGTACATCCATACAGAAATACGGGATAATGGCCTACGACAAGGTATGCATATAAAATACGACCTTGCTCGGTACATACATGCGGAAGAAGGGGGCATGATCACGTACTCAACTATCAGTTTCCCTATAACCCAGATTCTAACATGTGAGAGATACGAGAACAATATAAAATATGGTGGGTACTGAAAGCAGTATAAAGCATATGAAAGATGTAGAGATATTCCAGATATGACTTGCAGTTTAGGTATCGGTATTTATCATAATTTATACACAATTTATTACATGTAGTAAATAAAGTTTGTAGAGGTACTTGCCTCGAGCAAAGCAAGAATAAGAATATGAAGATACAGATGTTCGATGTCCTGTCAAAATGATATACAAACTTAGCCTCTAAGTTATGATTTAAGATTACACTAGTGTTGTGACACGGCTCCTAATAGGACACTAGCTAGGTGAAGCTCTAGTAGTCCAAAGTGAGGTGTTACAATATCTAGACTAACAAGTAGGTCTCTACACTAAGGTAGGGTAAAGTCTCGATACTAAAATACCCAAAAAAACCACAAAAACACACAAGTCTGTATTAATCAATTAATTAAACAGACTATACACTGTGTTCTAATAATTATAAAAATAGTTATACATCCCTAAATAAGTGAAATAATATACCAAATTGATCCTTGTTAATTATAGTAATTTAATATAAATTTTCTGGAATTTATAACCCAGTGTAACTATTTATTAAAAATCAGAATACAAGTGTACATTGAAAATGAGTTCTGGTTTATTATTTTTAAACAGTGTCAAAACATTAAACTAAATCATGAAAAATTATATTAAATTAGATTAATTAACATATATTTTATAATAATTTTTTAGAATTTATTCAGCATTAAAATGTTGTCTGAAAATTCAAAGTTCATAAATCATAGTTTCTTAAATTAAATAAATAATTATTTAATATATTTGTCCGCGCATTTGAAATTGAACCGAAGTGCAGATACGGGATCCGAAGCCATGAATCAAGTCCAATATGACTTGACTAGACCCCGAATATGTATAGGCTCACCTAAGTCCGATCAACCCATGCTAGGCTTGGACTTAGAGTGGTCGTTTGCACAAAGTACGTAAAATCGTCAATAAATGCAAAAATTAAATACATGTAATTTAAAGGAATTTAAATTGTAGAAATTAAAAGCGTATATATTACAGTATAGGTACAATATTTATAAATACGTATTACAGTATAGGCACTGTATTTATTTACATATTACAGTATAGGTACTGTATTTATAATGACATAATTTAAATGACATAATTAAATGACAGAATTTAAAATACATATTACAGTATAGGCACTGCATTTATAAGTACATATTTAAATATTACATTATATACACTGTATTTATATTGACATAATTTAAATAACAAAAATTAAATGACAGAAATTTAAAATACATATTACAGTATAGGCACTGTATTTATATTGACATAATTTAAAAAACATAAATTAAATGAATGAATTAAATAACATAATTTAAATGACAGAATATATATATATATATATATATATATATATATATATATATATATATATATATATATATATATATATATATATATATTAATATGAGGTGTTCATCAAAAAACACAAAGAAAAACCAATATTATGTTAATATAATTTAATAATAATTTAATGAGAGAAATTTCATATATATATATATATATATATATATATATATATATATAATATTAACATAATATTGGTTTTTTTTTGTGTTTTTTGATGAACACCTCATATTAATATATATATATATATATATATATATATATATATATATATATATATATAGGCCCTCCCTCAGCTCAAAAGAATGTTCAACGCTCTGGAGCTCCAGGCGATTTGGAGGCGATCGGTCCCCCCGTCCTCTGAGAGCTGCACTCCGGGGCCTGGAGGTGCCCCTCCCAGTCCCCCCTGCTCCCCCATCTCCTCTCGCTCACCACCCTTCCCTAGTTTCTCTTTTTTCCCCGTTGCCCCTCCTTCCCGCATCTCCCTAGCTACTCCATTTCCCCAGTCGCCCCATGGCTGGTTCTTTGTCCCCTCCCTTCCGGCGGTCGGCGGCTACTCCTTGGCCGGCCGACTACCTGGCCCTGGTTGGGCATCCCCCTCCCGCCGTCTCTTCCGCCATCCACGACCCGCCTCCCCTCCTACCTACCCTCCTTTCCCCGGCGTCGCAGGCTCGCTGTCCGGCGTTCCGGCCTTTTCGAGCCGGTACGAGCCCCAACGGCACCCCATGTCCGCCGTCTCAGCTGGATTGTGGTCCGTCCCCTCCAGGGCCGGGGGTTCCCCGGTGGTTTGCCCCGGCAGGGAGCCTCCGCTCCACCGCCCGACGTTCTCGAGCACCCCGTCCTTCCTTCCTTCTCAAGCTGGAGAGCGCCACCGCCCCGCCCCTAGTTTGCGTCTCTCGCTGGCCACTAGACCTCCCTCCTATGGGACAGAATCTACCTGGCAGGTTTCCCGAGATAGTCGTTCTCGATCCCTTTTCAAAATTCAAATGCGACTGACGCCTTTTCGGAATGGGAGCCCCCCAGCAGTGCTGGCTTAGGGTGTCCCATCTCCAGTCACCTTGGGTATGCTACCAGGAGCTGTGCTTCCGAGGCGGTCCATTTATGCGCCATCTGGCATGCGTAATTTCCTCCATTCTCCACCTATCTATTGAGGGCCCCTCTACGCGCAAGATCAGCATAATATTGATTACTCCCATCCCTTTAGTGGGGTCCACATCCCTTCACCTTGTCACGACCTGTCACTACCATATTTCTAGTTTGAGGGTAAATTTATCATTTTTAGGGTAATTTAAAATTATTAGTATTAATTAGAATTTATGGGAATTTTTAGGAATTATTTTGGATTTATTTAGACTAGTTTGATTTTTGACTAGTTTTGACTCATGTAGACCAACCTAGGAGCTAACCCTAGTTAGTTGGGCTTGGTTAGGTCAAGTGACTCTAGTCTAACCTAGTATGACCTAAGTTAGTAGTTATTGATTCATTAGAAATTTAATTAGGAATTTAAGAATCAAGTGATTTGATAAATGGCTTGTGGTTTCATAAGTCATTTTGTGACTAAACTCAATAGGACTAGCTAACCTAGCTCAAACCCCACCCAAACCCATCATGGCCGGCCACCTAGGTTTAACCTAGGGATTCCCCCACTATAAAGTCCCTCCTAGATTTTAGGGCTAGCCTCTTTTAGGGTTCATCCAAAAGTTCTAAGGAAAGAGGTGAGTACCATCTTCCAAAATTCATTAAAAATCCAATTTAAATCCTTTCTTCCTCAAACCAATTCCATTAGGACCTAAAATCAATGCTCTTGCTGTTGGTATTGGTCATTTGCAGGGAAACAACAATTTGTGAAAGTTTGGGTGGCTTGAGGAATCTCTCCATTTAGCTTTTGTGAAGGCTTGTTCACCAATAGGTAACTTTCCTATTTCTCCATAGATTTTCATTTTGTCTTCACCAATAGGAAGCCCTAAGGGTCCCCCTAAGGTCTGGATAGGTTTCGTGTCCAGTGTCGAAGGATTCGTGTCCATTCTGGACACGTATCAGTACACTAGACATGGTGTTCGACAGAATGCCACAAAGGGCATGTCGATCCAGTTTGCCTATTATTTTTGAATAGGAAATAGATTTTTGATCTAGCTTAGGATTTCCTGTCCTTGTGTCATAGTTTTCGTGTCGTCCTGTGTCATTTTGATGGTGTGGACACGCGCGCGCACACACGCGTGCGCGGCTACAGGAATACCCTGCCTATCGGGCTCTTTCCTGGACACGACACGAACGTGCTGGACACGAAATTTTGTGGGAGCCTCGGGGCACCCACTGACACGCCATGTGTCAAGTTTCGTGGGCCTACGTGGCGTATTGAGTGAGGAATCCTCGACGCACGGGTTTCTCACTGTTCTGTGCAGTGTGGTTTTGGGCTACTGACACGGGTCTCGTGTCCGACCCTGACACTTCGTGGACACAGGCCAGTGGGCCCATGGGGTAGCCCTATAGGTGGGCTACCCATGTGTGTCACCACGAGATCCCTTCGTGTCTTGTGTCGTGCACACGACATAAGTACACGTGTGCACGAGACAGTGCACTGTATGTGTATCACTTGTGATTTCTTGCTATGGACACGCCGTGTCCGGCTAGGATGGACACAAGGCAGTCACAATGACACGTGTACACCCTATGGTTTCATTACCAACCACTATTTTTGCATATTAGCTTGATTTAAAAGATCAATTCTCCATTCCCTCTAATTTCCTGATATCCTTAATATCAGTTCATTGCTCACTGATTCTCCAGATTTTTCATTCGAATTTCTAGCACCTTTTTAATCTATTTTCACTATTAATTGCATGATTTAAAACTCTAAATGTGTACACCTATATGTTTGCTAAGTGTATGGTGATTTTTGGGTTAAATTGATTTTGAATTGGTTCAAAAACCTAGAATTTTAGATGAGACTGAAAACTGAGTTGTAAACTGATTTTTGGGTTCCTATTTGAAATGTTTTGAATGTTCTTCATGTGGGACTGAACTGAGGTTTGGTTGCTATGTAAACCTGAGAATTCTGTGAGTGCCAACTGTTAATTCCTGTATTATTACCTGCTGTACACACATTCTTCACTAATTTATTTCCTGCAAATGCTTCCTGTGAACACTGGTTCACACACATATTCCTCTCTTTATTTCACTAATGGTACTGCCTGCAAATACAGTATACACTCATACAATAATTCCCTGTTCTTGACAGTACATTGGTACACACTATTTCATTGAGTTTGACACCTACCTATCTACAGGTTCTTTAAAAACAAGTCACATTCCCTGAAACACATGGGACATAACCAACTGAATTCAATGCATGTATGTACACACACTATCCTTCACTATTTTGTACTTTCCTGCACTTGTTACCTGTCCACATTACTCCCACATGTTCTGTCACAGCCTCCACAGCACACACACTGTCCAGGTTACACACACTCTTAATTCCTGTAAACACACAGCTGCACTTGTTTACCCACACACCAATTCATGTGTACCACATACAAATTTCCATGTTTCTTATATGCCTAACTAATGTAGAGTTCATAAATGAACCCCTAATGTATGTGTCTATATATAATGCAATGTGTTGTATACTGTAGGCTAATAGATACATTGTGATATGTGTGTTCCTATACATATGAATATGGTTTTATATAGA
Source organism: Iris pallida (assembly GCA_029216955.1). Taxonomy (NCBI): domain Eukaryota; kingdom Viridiplantae; phylum Streptophyta; class Magnoliopsida; order Asparagales; family Iridaceae; genus Iris; species Iris pallida. The sequence continues at coordinate 1,901,782 of JANAVB010024600.1, read as the reverse complement.
GGGTTACTTTGTGTATTGATTTGGGGGATGCCATGATAGTAGGCACATGGGGTTGTTGGTTGCAAGTTCACATTTGTGCCATTGTGTATACTTGGAATGTTGTGTGTTGTCTAATATAGACTTGTTAGAGCCTAGCATGACTGGTTAGACCTAGATAGTTGAGTTTAGACTTGATTAGACTAGATTGACCTAGTTTGACTTCTAGGGTTGACCAAAGTTGACCAGGAGTTGACTTTGGCCTAGATTGATCTAGAATCATGTAGAATGCATAGTAGGACTCCATTTCACTATTCTGTACTTGTTGTGACTTGTGCTGTTCTGATTAGGAGCCAGACACCACTCCTTGGACGATACTTTTCATATTGGACACTCAAATACAGGCGAGTACATTCTCTGATCATTTCATATCCTGCTTAGAATTATTTCCTGCAGTAGATTACTTTACTTGTACTGTCACGTTGGTCACACGGATTGGTACTATATGGATCCTTTCTTGAGATGTTATCCTTAGGGAGCATCGGGTACTCTATGTTCTGTGCGTTTCACTTTCATAGCGCATCATATGCTTCTTGGTTCTTTGATCACTTACGACATGTACCCTCATGATCGTAGAGTCTTCCTGGAATCTTACACTGTTGGGTTACCCCCAGAATCCCCATTTTTATAGGACTTACACTGTTGGGTTACCCCAGAATCCTCATGTTTATGGGACTTACACTGTTGGGTTACCCCCAGAATCCCCATTTTTATGGGACTACTATGTATCACCTTCGGGGTCTACCACCCTTCGGGGGCTTATCACCTTCGGGGTCTGTTATATAGCATCATATAACATAATCTGGCTGGATCCTTGTGTATTGATCGGGGGTACGGGGGAGTATTACATGTTCATATTGTACTCTGACTCACTAGTCACTGCTAGTTCCCTATGTATAGTAGATATTTCTATTACAGTTCTCTCTCTGTTTACATACTGCACTTCTTTCAGTACTTGTATCTTACTTTACTGCATGTTTATATTTTTCTAACCTGCTAAGATCTGTTGAGATATACTGTACTCGCTCCTGTCCTGACTGGACCTGTTGAAAATATTACAGAGGACGAGGAGGAGGCCTGCCTGGACACTTACTTCGGGGCATCCTTAGATGACACCTGCGAGCTGGACCCTCAGGAGGACCCAGCTCTAGCTGAGGAGATCACCCCGACTGCCTAGACTAGACTAGTTAGGCTTATCTTACTTTTGCAGTCTTGAGACATGTTCTAGTTAGACTCTATTTTGGAGATCAGTTTTGTATATATTCTTTTATCTGAGACCTTGTATTGCTGGGATTATCTTAGACTGTTGTTATCTATTTTATTCCTTGAGTTCTATTTCATATCGTTCTATCTCTTCCTTAGTTGTGATTGAGTTTTCTATTGCTATGTCAACCCCATTCGGGGAGTATAAACTGTTTAGATATATACTGCTAGATGTTGTGACCTAGGACAGCGTTCTACCGCCGACACTGCGGCGTAGGCTGGACGTACCCACGTCTCGTGCCCTTACTCTAGGGTACGGGTCGTGACACGTTTTTAGTGGTGGCCCATGCAGGTCCTAGACTAGAAGTGTAGTGGTACTCGAACTAGAGTATCACTGCAGCCTGCTATAGGATATAGGACATTAATTTTAAGATACTCAATCACTTTAGAAAAATTCCTTTTATTTCCATCTAAATCCTTTTGTCAGCTGATCCTTTGAATTATAATTGTTCGCCTTTGTTATTTCGCTTCTTTCTCAGAAATTGATACTCTTGTTTGTCTATCTTCAGGATGGTAGAGACTCGATCGCAGCGTGCCGTCCATGAGGATGCTATAGAGGGGACTGCTACCTCTCAGCCAGCACGGCGAGGCCAGGGGACTGCAGCTCTTGCCACCTCAGCTCGTGTTGAGACCTCGGCAGCCGCAGCAGGGGGTATGCATCCACCGACTGGGAGACAGGACCCGGTCTTTCCAGAGGATCCTTTCCAGCCGCCACCGCCTCCAGGACATGTGGACGCAGCTCAGATATTCGCATATTTCCAGCAGTTCATGGACCGACAGCAGGCTCGGCAGGACAGAGGCATGGAGTTGGCCGTCACGACAACCGCAGCTCGACCAGTGGTGCAGCAGCAGAGGACACCGGGGATCGAGCAGTTTCAGAAGATGAGCCCCAGAGACTTTCTGGGGACAGAGGGGATCCTGTATGCCGACGAGTGGATCGAGCATATGGAGGAGATCTTCCGCATGGCCAGGATTCCAGCAGACCTTCAGATCGAGGCTGCAGCTAGCCGGATGCGAGATCTTGCTCGCACCTGGTATCAGTCGGACCCCAGGGTGGAGGTACCAGGGCAGACTTGGGAGCAGTTCAGGGGCTTCTTCAAGAAGAAGTTCTTTCCAGATTCAGCAGTCAGAGCCTTAGAGACGCAGTTTGAGAGCTTGGTCCAGGAGAGCCTCTTAGTAGAGGAGTATGCGGGAGAGTTTGGCCGTCTCGGCAGGTTTGTTGAGGGGTTGAGCGAGACGGCGAAGGCCCAGAGGTTCCGGAAGGGTCTGGTCAAGGAGGTCAAGTCCCTGACCAAGGGGAACAGAGATGCTACATTTGAGGAGATCTTGACGGGAGCCCTGCTAGCAGAGGATGATCTTGAGCTTAGTCTCAAGAGAGGGAGAGACCCAGTTGGGGACAGTAGCAGCAGCGGAGGCCAGGCCAAGAGGCCTCACTTTCAGTTCCAGCAGCCGAGGCAGTTTCAGCCTCAGCCGATTCAGCAGAGGCCAGCTCAGCATCAGCAGCAGCCGAGGCAGCACCAGCAGGGCCAGAGGCAGGTTACCATTTGTATCTACTGTAGGAAGCCCGGGCATGTTGCCAATGAGTGCAGGAAGAGGCTGGGATAGTGCCTTGTGTGTGGTTCAGCAGACCACCAGATGAGGGAGTGCCGTGCAGGACGAGCAGCTCCGGGAGGAGGAGCAGGAGCCAGAGCTCCAGTGGGCCAGCAGCGGGGACCAGCCTTACCGACTCAGCAGCAGAGGTTTGTCCAGCACCAGCAGCAGGCCAGAGGAGGCCAGCAGGGGCGAGCTTTTGCCATGGCAGCTGGAGATGCGGAGGTGACTGGAGAGCTGATTGCAGGTTCGATTCTTCTCGACTCCAGTCCAGTATTTGTATTGTTTGATTCTGGTGCATCGTATAGCTTCATTTCAGTATCTTTTGCGATTAGGCATGGTATAGTAGCTGAATCGTTGCCTAGGACTTACAAGATCACGACCGGGGTGGTATTATCCTCGTGAGTGATATTTGTAAGGGTCGGAGAGTAGTTTTGGGAGGCCGTGAGTTGGAGGTGAGCCTGCTCGTAATGCCATTGCCGAACTACGATATAGTACTAGGCATGGATTGGTTGAGCAGGCACCACGCCAGCATCGATTGTAGAGGGGGTAGAGTTCTGTTCAGAGCGCCGGGGGAGCCAGAGTTCGAGTACTCCAGACGTCAGGCAGAGCAGAGCAGCGGAGTCTTCTGTGGAGTCTCGGTCGAGGAGCAGACGATTCCACACCCCTTGATAGCAGAGTATATAGATGTTTTCCCGGAGGAGTTGCCAGGACTACCACCAGACAGGGACATTGAGTTCTCGATAGACTTGGTTCCAGGAGCGGAACCCATCTCTCAGCATGTCTATCGGGTGAACAACAGCGAGCTGGTGGAGCTGAAGAAGCAGGTGGATGAGCTACAGGACAAGGGCTTCATCCGCTCGAGTTCGTCGCCATGGGGTGCACCAGTGTTGTTCGTGCCGAAGAAGGATGGGTCAGTACGCATGTGTATTGACTATAGGGCACTCAACAACCTCACGATCAAGAACAAATACCCACTGCCGCGGATCGACGATCTATTTGACCAGTTGAGCGGAGCTCGGGTATTTTCCAAGATTGATCTGAGATTGGGATATCACCAGATGAAGGTGAAGGGGGAGGATATCCCCAAGACCGCTTTCAGGACGCGGTACGGGCAGTTCGAGTTTTTGGTTATGCCGTTTGGGCTAACCAATGCACCCGCAGTGTTTATGAACCTTATGAACAAGGTGTTCCATCAATATCTGGATCAGTTTGTAGTAGTGTTTATTGATGATATCTTAATATATTCCAAGACTGAGGAGGAGCACGAGGAGCATTTGAGGATAGTGCTGGAGATTCTCAGGAAGGAGCAGCTTTACGGGAAGCTCTCCAAATGTGAGTTCTTCCTAGACCGGGTGGATTTCTTGGGGCACGTGGTGACTGGAGATAGAATCTCAGTTGACCCCAAGAAGATTGTAGCAGTTGAGGCATGGGCAGCGCCGACTTCAGTTGCAGAGATCAGGAGTTTCCTGGGGCTGGCAGGATATTACCGAAGATTTGTGCATGATTTCTCCCGGGTTGCAGAGCCGTTGACACGGTTGACCTAGAAGGATGCTGAGTATGTTTGGTCAGAGGAGTGTCAGGCAGCTTTTGATGAGTTGATGAAGCGGCTGACGACAGCTCTGATTCTGACGTTGCCTTCAGGATCAGGTGGTTTCACTATTTATAGTGATGCTTCAGGGAAGGGGCTGGGTTGTGTGTTGCAGCAGCACGGGAAGGTGATTGTCTATGCTTCCAGGCAGTTACGTCCCCATGAGAAGAACTACCCTACCCATGACCTGGAGCTGGCAGCAGTAATTTTTGCTTTGAAGTTGTGGAAGCATTATCTGTACGGTGAGAGGGTGGAGATCTTCACAGATCACAAGAGCCTGAAGTATGTGTTCACTCAGAAGGAGTTGAACATGAGACAGCGCAGATGGCTGGAGTTGATGAAGGATTTTGACATCCTACTTCAGTATCATCCAGGAATGGCCAACGTGGTTGTCGATGCCTTGAGTAGGTATCCGACAGCCATGTGTTTGACCATGGATCGGCATTTGCTTGCCGACTTGGAGAGCCTTAGGATTGAGGTGATCGTACCGGGAGTGCAGATGCAGCTATGGGGGATGCAGATTCGGTCAGACTTGGTGGACAGGATCAAGGCGGCCCAGTTCGAGGATGTGGCTTTGCAGAGTATCAGAGAGCAGATCAGTATAGGAATAGGGGATCCTGAGTTTTCACTTGCAGAGGATGGTGCCCTGAGGCATGGTGCCAGGTTATGTATGCCTAGCGGGGAGCTCAGAGAGCAGATTATGCAGGAGGCCCACAGATCTCAGTACTCTATACACCTGGGTGCCAACAAGATGTACCGAGATCTGCGGGAGCATGTATGGTGGTCAGAAATGAAGCGGGAGGTGTCCCACTTCGTGGCTAGGTGTTTGGTCTGTCAGCAGGTCAAGGCAGAGAGACAGAGGCCCGGTGGATTGTTGCAGCCGCTGTCCATTCCCGAGTGGAAATGGAAGCATATTACTATAGACTTCGTTTCAGGATTGCCGCGTACTCCAGGAGAGAAAGACGCGATTTGGGTCATCGTTGATAGGTTGACCAAATCGGCCCACTTCTTGCCATTCAAGGTGGGTACGTCCACAGAGAGGCTGGCGAAGATGTATATGCGACAGATAGTCAGGATCCACGGAGTTCCGGTCAGCATCGTCTCAGATCGGGATAGCCATTTTACTTTCCATTTCTGGAGGAGTCTGCAGACCAGCTTGGGCACTCAGCTCAAGTTTAGTACTGCATACCACCCCCAGACGGACGGACAGTCAGAGCGGACTATTCAGACCCTTGAGGATATGCTGCGGACGTGCGTTCGGGACTTTGGAGGTTCCTGGGAGGATCATCTTTATTTGGTGGAGTTTGCCTATAACAATAGTTTCTAGGCCAGCATCGAGATGTCACATTTCGAGGCTCTGTACGGGCGTAGGTGCCGTACACCCTTATCCTGGGATGATGTTGGTGAGCGAGCTTTGCTGGGGCCAGAGATGATTGTGGATGCGGCCGAGAATGTGAAGCTCATCAGGGACAGACTTTGCGTGGCGCAGGACAGACATCGGCACTGGGCCGATAGCCACCGGAGACCCTTGGAGTTTGAGGTACATCTTAGAGTAGGATTAGATTTAGGGTGATTCTTTATGATTTTTGATTATGTTTGTTATTTATATTAATTGAGACCTTGTTTGTGATTAGGTCGGAGACCAGGTTTTCTTGAGGATATCTCCGACTCTTGGTACGATACGTTTTGGTGGAGGTGGAAAGCTTAGCCCGCGCTTCATCGGCCCTTTCGTTATCAGCGGGAGAGTCGGTGACGTAGCTTACAGGCTAGATTTGCCGCCTGCACTTGTGGGGGTCCACAACGTATTCCATGTATCACAGTTGAGACGGTACGTGGCTGACCCTAGCCATGTGCTCGATCATTCGGAGATTGAGGTGGGGCCTTCTCTCAGCTATCCAGAGCAGCCAGTAGAGATTCTGGATCGACGGGAGAAGGTTCTGAGGAACCAGGTGATACCCTTGGTACGCGTCACATGGAGGCATCATTCTCCAGGAGAGTCTACCTGGGAGCGGGAGGATGAGATGCGCGAGCGGTACCCCTATCTTTTTGGACCGTGAGGTATATTTTCTATCCTTCTCATCAGTTGCATTTCGCCTTTCAATTTCGAAAACGAAATTCTTTTAAGGAGGGTAGATTTGTCACTACCACATTTCTAGTTTGAGGATAAATTTGTCATTTTTGGGGTAATTTAAAATTATTAGTATTAATTAGAATTTATGGGAATTTTTAGGAATTATTTTGGATTTATTTAGACTAGTTTGATTTTTGACTAGTTTTGACTCATGTAGACCAACCTAGGAGCTAACCCTAGTTAGTTGGGCTTGGTTAGGTCAAGTGACTCTAGTCTAACCTAGTATGACCTAAGTTAGTAGTTATTGATTCATTAGAAATTTAATTAGGAATTTAAGAATAAAGTGATTTGATAAATGGCTTGTGGTTTCATAAGTCATTTTGTGACTAAACTCAATAGGACTAGCTAACCTAGCTCAAACCCCACCCAAACCCATCATGGTCGGCCACCTAGGTTTAACCTAGGGATTCCTCCACTATAAAGTCCCTCCTAGAGTTTAGGGCTAGCCTCTTTTAGGGTTCATCCAAAAGTTCTAAGGAAAGAGGTGAGTACCATCTTCCAAAATTCATTAAAAATCCAATTTAAATCCTTTCTTCCTCAAACCAATTTCATTAGGACCTAAAATCAATGCTCTTGCTGTTGGTATTGGTCATTTGCAGGGAAACAACAATTTGTGAAAGTTTGGGTGGCTTGAGGAATCTCTCCATTTAGCTTTTGTGAAGGCTTGTTCACCAATAGGTAACTTTCCCATTTCTCCATAGATTTTTATTTTGTCTTCACCAATAGGAAGCCCTAAGGGTCCCCCTAAGGTCTGGATAGGTTTCGTGTCCAGTGTCGAAGGACTCATGTCCATTCTGGACACGTATCAGTACACTAGACATGGTGTTCGACAGAATGCCACAAAGGGCATGTCGATCCAGTTTGCCTATTATTTTTGAATAGAAAATAGGTTTTTGATCTAGCTTAGGGTTTCCTGTCCTTGTCATAGTTTTCGTGTCATCCTATGTCATTTTGATGGAGTAGACACGCGCGCGCACACACGCGTGCGCGGCTACAGGAATGCCCTGTCTATCGGGCACTTTCCTGGACACGACACGAACGTGCTGGACACAAAATTTTATGGGAGCCTCGGGGCACCCACTGACACGCCATGTGTCAAGTTTCGTGGGCCTACGTGGTGTATCGAGTGAGGAATCCTCGACGCACGGGTTTCTCACTGTTCTGTGCAGTGTGGTTTTGGGCCACTGACACGGGTCTTGTGTCCAACCCTGACACTTCGTGGACACAGGCCAGTGGGCCCATGGGGTAGCCCTATAGGTGGGCTACCCATGTGTGTCACCACGAGATCCCTTCGTGTCTTGTATCGTACACACGACACAAGTGCACGTGTGCACGAGACAGTGCACTGTCAGTGCACTGTATGTGTATCACTTGTGATTTCTTGCTATGGACACGCTGTGTCCGGCTAGGGTGGATACAAGGCAATCACAATAATGACATGTGTACACCCTATGGTTTCATTACCAACCACTGTTTTTGCATATTAGCTTGATTTAAACGATCAATTCTCCATTCCCCCTAATTTCCTGATATCCTTAATATCAGTTCATTGCTCACTGATTCTCCAGATTTTTCATTCGAATTTCTAGCACCTATTTAATCTATTTTCACTGTTAATTGCATGATTTAAAACTCTAAATGTGTACACCTATATGTTTGCTAATTGTATGGTGATTTTTGGGTTAAATTGATTTTGAATTGGTTCAAAAACCTGGAATTTTAGATGAGACTGAAAACTGAGTTGTAAACTAATTTTTGGGTTCCTATTTGAAATGTTTTGAATGTTCTTCATGTGGGACTGAACTAAGGTTTGGTTGCTATGTAAACCTGAGAATTCTGGGAGTGCCAACTGTTAATTCCTGCATTATTACCTGCTGTACACACATTCTTCACTGATTTATTTCCTGCAAATGCTTCCTGTGAACACTGGTTCACACACATATTCCTCTCTTTATTTCACTAATGGTACTGCCTGCAAACATAGTATACACTCATACAATAATTCCCTGTTCTTGACAGTACATTGGTACACACTATTTTCATTGAGTTTGACACCTACCTATCTACAGGTTCTTTAAAAACAAGTCACATTTCCTGAAACACATGGGACATAACCAACTGAATTCAATGCATGTATGTACACACACTATCCTTCACTGTTTTGTACTTTCCTGCACTTGTTACCTGTCCATATTACTCCCACATGTTCTGTCACAGCCTCCACAGCACATACACTGTCCAGGTTACACACACTCTTAATTCCTGTAAACACACAGCTGCACTTGTTTACCCACACACCAATTCATGTGTACCACATACAAATTTCCATGTTTTTTATATACCTAACTAATGTAGAGTTCATAAATGAACCCCTAATGTATGTGTCTATATATAATGCAATGTATTGTATACTGTAGGCTAATAGATACATTATGATATGTGTGTTCCTATACATATGAATATGGTTTTATATAGAGGGTTACTTTGTGTATTGATTTGGGGGATGCCATGATAGTAGGCACATGGGGTTGTTGGTTGCAAGTTCACATTTGTGCCATTGTGTATACTTGGAATGTTGTGTGTTGTCTAGTATAGACTTGTTAGAGCCTAGCATGACTGGTTAGACCTAGATAGTTGAGTTTAGACTTGATTAGACTAGATTGACCTAGTTTGACTTCTAGGGTTGACCAAAGTTGACCAGGAGTTGACTTTGGCCTAGATTGACCTAGAATCATGTAGAATGCATAGTAGGACTCCATTTCACTATTCTGGACTTGTTGTGACTTGTGCTGTTCTGATTAGGAGCCAGACCCCACTCCTTGGACGGTACTTTTCATATTGGACACTCAGATACAGGCGAGTACATTCTCTGATCATTTCATATCCTGCTTAGAATTATTTCCTGCAGTAGATTACTTTACTTGTACTGTCACGTTGGTCACACGGATTGGTACTATATGGATCCTTTCTTGAGATGTTATCCTTAGGGAGCATCGGGTACTCTATGTTCTGTGCGTTTCACTTTCATAGCGTATCATATGCTTCTTGGTTCTTTGATCACTTACGACATGTACCTCATGATCGTAGAGTCTTCCTGGAATCTTACACTGTTGGGTTACCCCCAGAATCCCTATTTTTATGGGACTTACACTGTTGGGTTACCCCCAGAATCCCCATGTTTATGGGACTTACACTGTTGGATTACCCCCAGAATCCCCTTTTTTATGGGACTACTATGTATCACCTTCGGGGTCTACCACCCTTCGGGGGCTTATCACCTTTGTGGTCTATCACCTTCGGGGTCTGTTACATAGCATCATATAACATAACCTGGCTGGATCCTTGTGTATTGATCGGGGGTACAGGGGAGTATTACATGTTCATATTGTACTCTGACTCACTAGTCACTGCTAGTTTCCTATGTATAGTAGATATTTCTATTACAGTTCTCTCTCTGTTTACATACTGCACTTCTTTCAGTACTTGTATCTTACTTTACTGCATGTTTATATTTTTCTAACCTGCTATGATCTGTTGAGATGTACTGTACTCGCTCCTGTCCTGACTGGACCTGTTGAAAATATTACAGAGGACGAGGAGGAGGCCTGCCTGGATACTTACTACGGGACAGCCTTAGATGACACCTGCGAGCTGGACCCTCAGGAGGACCCAGCTCTAGCTGAGGAGATCACCCCGACTGCCTAGACTAGACTAGTTAGGCTTATCATACTTTTGCAGTCTTGAGACATGTTCTAGTTAGACTCTATTATGGAGATCAGTTTTGTATATATTCTTTTATCTGAGACCTTGTATTGCTGGGATTATCTTAGACTGTTGTTATCTATTTTATTCCTTGAGTTCTATTTCATATCGTGCTATCTCTTCCTTAGTTGTGATTGAGTTTTCTATTGCTATGTCAACCCCATTCGGGAAGTATAAACTGTTTAGATATATACTGCTAGATGTTGTGACCTAGGACAGCGTTCTACCGCCGACACTGCGGCGTAGGCTGGACGTACCCACGTCTCGTGCCCTTACTCTAGGGTGCGGGTCGTGACACGACCCGCACCCTAGAGTAAGGGCACGAGACGTGGGTACGTCCAGCCTACGCCGCAGTGTCGGCGGTAGAACGCTGTCCTAGGTCACAACATCTAACAATTGAAGGTAATAACAGTTATACTCCCCGAATGGGGGTGACATAACAGAAATATAACTCAACCACAGCTAAGGTAGAACAGGTAAGATAGATAGATAATGAAAGATAACAATATCCAGAACAGAGAATCACAGAGATACAATCCAGAGTTCTAAGTGTCTAAAATAAATACATCTCAGAATATCTCAAGTCTAGTACAATAATCCCAAAATAGTAAGACAATCTTAAACTAATGGAGTGTCGTCTACAGCTAATGGATCCTGCTGCTGGTCCAAATTCGGGCACTCATCTAGTGTGGCACCGTAGTAAGTAGGGCAGAACGCCTCAGCCTCGTCCTCTGTAATATTTTAACAGGTCCAGTCAGGACAGGAACGAGCACATATCTCTCAACAGTTCATATCAGGTTAGGAGCATAAATCATTGCAATAGAGTAAAATACAGGAAGTGCTGAATGGAAGTACAAGTAAAACAGGAGATATTTTGTAACTGGAAATAGATACATGATAGTAAAGACTGTAAGTGACTACGTGATTTAGAGTACAATATGGTTATGTAAACGGCTTAGGGGCACATGAATACAAATAAGGAGGCACATTTATACAGCTACTTGGGATAGTGTTCACATAACCAATTCTACTCACCCCCCCAATCAGTACACAAGGATCCATTCAAGTTACGTTATAAGCACATGAATACAACTAAGATACGTGAACTCATGTAATGAGTAGTACATGAGGCACGTGAAAGCACATGAGAACATGTAAAAACATGAACTAGTACGAGTACAAGGAGTACCTGATGCACATGATAAAGTACATGAACATGAAATACCCGATGCACCCGTAGAGGGATAACATCTCAGGAAGGGATCCATTTAGTACTAATCCGTGAAGATACGTGTCAGCATCATGTAGAGTAATCTAGAGCATGAATATATCCAGACAGGTATGAAAAGATCAGAGAATGTACTCGCCTGCTATCTGAAAGTCCGAGATGAAAGTACTGTCCGAGGAGTGGTGTCTGGCTCCTATTTAGAACAGTACGAGTCACAACAAGTCCAGAATGATAATACAATGCAAATTAATGCATTCTACATGAAACTAGGTCAATCTAGACCAAAGTCAACTCTTGGTCAACTCTGGTCAACCCTAGAAGTCAAACTAGGTCAATCAAGTCTAATCTAGGTCAAACTAGTCTAATCTAGGTCTAACCAAACTATTCTAGGTTATACCATGACTAACTAGGCAATACCATGCTAAGCCATGCCTATACACATAACCAATATCATAATACATCCTATTACCCAATATATATATAGCCTATCACATACATATATACATTTCACACATTATATATATATATATATATATATATATATATATATATATATATATATATATATATATATATATATATAGGAACTAATATATCACAAGCATATATATTATATATATACACAAGAAGGAAGACACAAGTGTACTAGTGTATGTGTGTGTGGAAGGGGAGTGATTGGTGCCAAGTGAACAAAGTGGGAGCATGGAAGGGAAAAACAGAAAAACAGTGTGTACAAATGTGCAAGGTGGAAGTGTGCATTAGGTGACAGTGTTATAGGAATCAACCTAAAGCAAAACAATGTACAGGGAAATCCTGGAACATAACAGTGTACAGGTTTACACAGTGGAGTGATATGTGTCCCTGTGTATATCATGTAGAAAACAGTGTATGTTCACAGGAAAAATAGAAAACAGGCATAGGAAATCAGTTGCAGTTATTTCAAGAAAAAAAGATCGATTTACAACAGTTCAATACCTCCCCCATTCTCAGGTTATTCCTACATAAACTCAGATTCCAATACATTAACATTTCATATTTCACAGGGATATATCAATCTCAGACCTTAATGTAAATCTAACAAATTCAGAACTCTTCCCTGGTTAGAACTAAACTCAGTTTTTCTCATGTTGAACCCACACAACATTAGTTAAATAATCACAGGTTCAAGGATGAACAACCATTGAATTAAAGAAAGGAAATCAATTGACATGTAACAATATGGGTTAAGTCATTCTCAGGTTTTCGATTACGGAAGCAACCTCAGATTTTAACAATGAACATAAATCAATTCAGTTTTCTTAATACATTAAACATTTCAGATTTTAATGATCACAAAAAAAGAGAAGAAAACAAATCAACAGTTCAAAAACTCAGATTTCAGCCCATAATACACATAACCGTATCTCATAAAACAAGGTGAACCCAACTCATTCCCAGTTAACAGTTCCTTCATTCTCAGATTTCTATTCACAAACAACTCAAACAAACCAAAAGAACAGTCCAACAGGAATTCTCAGTTTTTACTGAATCAACAAAGACCCAATCAATATCAAATCACATCGAAACATACCCAAATTTGTCATACCAATAGAGTTTATATAGGAGAACAAGTTATAGGTTTAATTACATGTAAACAACAGTGTTAAGTAGGTTTAAAATGATGATAAAACTCAATTTTGTAAAACTAAAAAAAACAGGAATGACTGATACTTATTTTTCAGGAAAAAAAAGGAAAATGACAATTAAACAAATAAAATTCGAATTAAAATCAATTACAGAGGTTGGTAACTTACTAACACATTGTGCACGTGCTATGTGAGGTGTTTGTGTCCACAAAAGTGGACACAAACGTGTCCAGTTCGAAATGATACACCAACAGTGCATTGATAGCCAAGCGTCGTGCACGAGTTCATGTCGATCGTGTGCACGACACACAGCGACACGACTCACGAGATTTGGTCCACGTGTTCACCTAGACTAGGGCTAGTGATAGGACAACCTAAATCGTGTCCAAGTCGTGTGTGCACGACACGACACGCGCGTATCAGTGCACGTTTTCAACAGAAAACTGCACAGCGCTAAACCCGTGCACGTGCTCGTGCGTGTCCGACACCCCACGTGGGCCCGTGTAAATTGACACACGGGGTGACAGATGTTGCCCCCTGATGTGTGTCAAGTTTCACGTGTCGGGGACACGTGTCCGTGTCGGAAATGGGCCCGCACAGCAGGGCACTCACAGCCCCCGCGCGCGCGTGTGCACGACCGTGTGTACACGTATCCGTGCAGCCTAGACACGACACTAAGACACGACACAAACTACAGAAATGTGTAAGCGAGACCCAAGACTAATTTCCTATTCAAACAAATACTAAAATTTCACACGAAATGTCTATTGGGGCATTTCATCAAACACCTAATATAATACACTGATACGTGTCCAGAATGGACACGAAAGGACATGAAAATTTAGGAAACCCTATTCCTATAGTTAGGCTAGGGTTAGGGCAACCTAGAAATGAATTTTTACAGAATTTAAAATAAATTAGAGAGGATTATACCTATAGGTGAACAATGGGTCAAAATCCCCAAATGGGAAGAGCTCCACAAACCACCAAACTTCCTCAAATTGTTTCCTTCCTGCAAAAACTCAATACCAACAGCAAAAAACGTTGGATTTAGGTTCTATTGCAATTTATTTGAAGGAATTTGAAGAAGAAATGGATTTTCTAAGGATTTACAAAGATGGGGACTCACCTCTTCCAAATGGCAAAGTTTCCTAAAGAGGCAACCCTAGTTTTAAGAGCATATAAATAGGGGAGGGGCTGACCATAGTGGCTGTTCAGAATTCCTAGGGTTAGGGCTTGGTTCAATGGGTGTGGGCTATGGGCCATTAAGCTTATTAGTCATAAAATGACTTGTGACTTCACAAGCCATTTCTATATCAAACTAGCTCCTAATTTCACCAAATTAATCCCAATGAGTTAATCCTCATGAACTTAAGTCAACCTAGGTTTTCAAATCCTAAACACAAAGTCAAGACCTAGGTTAGCCACTAGGTTAGTCTACAAGGTCAACTTAAGTCAAAGTCTCTAAAACACCAAAAACAATTATTCTAAAAATCACTCAAAAATCACATTAATTATAAATAGTAATAATAATTCAAATTAAATTCTAAAATTTTGAAAATGACCAAAATACCCTCAAGCTAAAAAAGTGGTAGTGACAAATCTACCCCCCTTAAAATAATTTCGTCCTCGAATTTTAAAGGCGAAACTAACTGCTAAGAAGGATAGAAAAGTATACCTCATGGTCCAAAAAGATAGGGGTACCGCTCGCGCATCTCATCCTCCCGCTCCCAGGTAGACTCTCCTGGAGAATGATGCCTCCATGCGACGCGTACCAAGGGTATCACCTGGTTCCTCAATACCTTCTCTCGGCGATCCAGAATCTCCACAGGCTGCTCTGGATAACTGAGAGTAGGTCCAACCTCTATCTCCGAGTGATTGAGCACATGGCTAGGGTCAGCCACGTACCGTCTCAGCTGTGATACGTGAAATACGTTGTGAACTACCACTAGTGCAGGTGGCAAGTCTAGCCTGTATGCCACGTCACCGACTCTCCCGCTGATAACGAAAGGGCCGATGAAGCGCGGGCTAAGCTTCCCACCTCCACCAAAACGTATCGTACCACGTATCGGAGATATCCGCAGAAAAACCATGTCTCCAACCTAATCACAAGCAAGGTCTCAAGTTACTAAAAATCAAACACGATCAATCAACCAAAACAAAATACAACCTACTTCTAATCCTATCTCTAAATCTGTACCTCAAACTCCAGCGGCCTCCGGTGGCTATCGGCCCAGTGTCGATGTCTGTCCTGTGCCATGCAAAGTCTATCCCTGATGAGCTTCACCTTCTCGGCTGCGTCAACAACCATCTCTGGTCCCAGTAAAGCTCGCTCTCCAACATCATCCCAAGATAAGGGTGTACGACACCTACACCCGTACAGAGCCTCAAACGGTGACATCTCAATGCTGGCCTGAAAACTGTTGTTGTAAGCAAACTCTACCAAATGCAGGTGATCCTCCCAGGAACCTCCAAAATCCAGGACGCACGTCCACAGCATATCCTCAAGGGTCTGAATAGTCCTCTCTGACTGTCCGTCCGTCTGGGGGTGGTATGCGGTACTAAACTTGAGCTGAGTGCCTAAGCTAGTCTGCAGACTCCTCCAAAAATGGGAAGTAAAGCGACTATCCCGATCTGAGACTATACTGACTGGAACTCCGTGAATCCTGACTATCTGTCTCATATACAACTCCGCCAGCCTCTCTGTAGACGTACCTACCTTGAATGGCAAGAAGTGGGCCGATTTGGTCAACCTGTCAACGATGACCCAAATCGCGTCTTTTTCTCTTGGTGTACTCGGCAACCCCGATACAAAATCCATGGTAATATGTTCCCACTTCCACACTGGAATGGGCAACGACTGCAACAACCCCCCGGGCCTCTGCCTCTCTGCCTTGACCTGCTGACAGATCAAGCATCTAGCTACGAAGTTGGACACCTCCCTCTTCATCCCGTACCACCAGACATGCTCTCGCAGATCCCTGTACATCTTTTTGGCACCAGGATGTATAGAGTACTGCGATCTGTGAGCCTTCTGCATAATCTGCTCTCTGAGCTCCCCGCTGGGCACACATAACCGGGAACCGTGCCTCAGGGCACCATCCTCTGCAACTGAGAACTCAGAATCCTCCACTCCCATACTGATCTGCTCTCGGATACACCGCAGAGCCACATCATCGAACTGTGCCGCCTTGATCCTGTCCATCAAGTTCGACTGTATCTGAAGGCCCCATAACTGTATCTGTACTCCAGGCACAATCACCTCTATCCCAAGGCTCTCCAAATCTGCAAGCAGGTGCCGATCCATAGTCAAACACATGGCTGTCGGATACCTACTCAAGGCATCGGCAACCACGTTGGCCTTTCCCGGGTGATACTGAAGTGAGATATCAAAGTCCTTCATCAACTCAAGCCACCTGCGCTGCCTCATGTTGAGCTCCTTCTGTGTAAACACATACTTCAAGCTCTTGTGATCTGTGAAAATCTCTACCCTCTCGTCGTACAGATAGTGCTTCCATAACTTCAAAGCAAAAATCACCGCCGCCAGCTCTAGGTCATGGGTAGGGTAGTTATTCTCATAGGGACGTAATTGCCTGGAAGTATAGGCAATCACCTTCCCATGCTGCTGCAAGACGCAACCCAGCCCCTTCCCTGAAGCATCACTATAAATAGTGAATCCACCTGATCCTGAAGGCAATGTCAGAATTGGAGCTGTCGTAAGCCGCTTCTTCAACTCATCAAAAGCTGCTTGACACTCCTCTGACCAAAAAAACTCAGTATCCTTCCGGGTCAATCGTGTCAACGGTACTGCAACCCGGAAGAAATCCTGTACGAATCTCCGATAATATCCTGCCAGCCCCAGAAAACTCCTGATCTCTGCCACTGAAGTCGGCGCTGTCCAAGCCTCAACTGCTACAATCTTCTTGGGGTCAACTGAGATACCATCTCCAGTCACCACATGCCCCAAGAAGTCCACCCGGTCCAAGAAAACTCACACTTGGAGAGTTTCCTATAAAGCTGCTCCCGCCTGAGAGTCTCTAGCACTATCCGCAGATGCTCCTCGTGCTCCTCCTCTGTCTTGGAATATATTAAGATATCATCAATGAACACCACCACGAACTTGTCCAAGTACCTGTGGAACACCTTGTTCATTAGATTCATAAACACTGCTGGTGCATTGGTTAGCCCAAACGGCATAACCAAAAACTCAAACTGCCCGTACCGCATCCTGAAAGCGGTCTTGGGGATATCCTCCTTCTTCACCTTCTCCTGGTGATAACCCGATCTCAAATCAATCTTGAAGAACACCCGAGCTCCGTTCAACTGATCAAACAGATCATCGATCCGCGGCAGTGGATATCTGTTCTTGATTGTCAGGCTGTTAAGTGCCCTGTAGTCGATACATATCCATACCGACCCATCCTTCTTCGATACGAAGAGCACCGGTGTACCCCAAGGTGAAGAACTCGAGCGAATGAAGCCCTTGTCCTGCAGCTCATCCACCTGCTTCTTCAGCTCCACTAACTTGCTGTTGTTCACTCGATAGACATGCTGGGAGATCGGTTCCACGCCGGAAACCAAGTCTATCGAGAACTCTACATCTCTGTCCGGTGGAAGCCCTGGCAACTCCTCTGGAAACACGTCCATAAACTCTGCGATCAAGGGATGCGGAGCCACCTGCTCTTCGACTGAAACTCCACAAAAGACTCCGCCGTCCTGCTCTGCCTGCCGTCGGGTGTACTCAAACTCTGGCTCTCCTGGCGCCCCGAACAAAACTCTACCCCCACGGCAATCATTGCGGGCGTGTTGTCTACTCAGCCAGTCCATACCTAATACAATATCGTAGTTCGGTAATGGCATGACTAGTAGACTCACCCCCAACTCTCGGCCTCCCAAAATGACACTCTGCCCTCTGCAAACATCACTCACGAGGATGACCCCACCCCCGGTCGTGATCTTATAGGTCCTAGGCAATGTTTCAGAAATCAAACTGTGTCTAATAGCATACGATACTGACACAAAGCTGTGGGAAGCCCCGGAATCAAAGAGTGCAAATGCTGGAAGGGAATCTAGGAGAACCGAACCTGCTGTCAGCTCTCCGATGGCCTCGACATCCTCAGCTGCCATGGCGAAAGCTCGCCCCTGCTGTCTACCTCATGCCTGCTGCTGGGTCGGCAGGGCTGGTCCCCTCTGCTGGCCTGCTGGAGCCTTGGCTCCACCTCCCTGCTGTCCTCGCCCAAAAGCCCCTGGGCAGTCCCTCAACTGGTGATCTCCAGCACCACAAAGTAGGCACTTGCCTAGCTTCTTCCTGCACTCATGGATCATGTGCCCTGGCTTCTTACAGAAGGCACAAATGACTACCGGATGAGGTGCCTGCTGCCCTCTCTGTTGCTGGTGCTGCTGCACTGGCCTCTGCTGCTGATGCTGCTGCTGATACTGCTGCACTGGCCTCTGCTGTTGCTGCTGCTGGAAGTGAGGCCTCTTGGCCTGCCTCTGACTGCTACTGCCACTCTGGAAGTCACGACCCCTCTTCTGCTTCAGCCCTAGGTCGTCTTCCGCTGCCATGGCCCCAGAAAATATCTCATCAAAAGTGGCGTTCTGGTCGTTCTTAGTCAGCGACCGAATCTCTCTAATCAGACCTCGGCAAAACTTTCTCGTCTTCATCTTCTCAGTCAAGTCATCAATGAACCGGGCCAATCTAAAGAACTCTCCGGTATACTCAGCTACCGTCTGGTTCCCTTGAAGCAGAGCCTCGAACTGTGCCTCGATACCTCCCAAGGCAACATCAGGAAAGAACTGCTCCTTAAACAGCTCCTTGAACTGGGCCCAAGTCTGGCCCTCAACTCCTATCCTGGGATCTGCCCGATACCATGCTCGGGCCAAATCCTGCATCTGGCTGCCCGTCGCCTCGATCTGGAGTCGAGCTGGTATCTCTGCTAGGCGGAAGATCTCCTCAATATGCTCTATCAAGTCATCTGAAATGTGGATGCCCTCTGTGCCGAAGAACTCCCGAAGATGCATCTTCTGGAAGTCCTGAATGTCCTTCTCCCTCCGACGGAGCTGCTGCTGAGTCCCCTGAGCTGTAATCATCTCGACTGTGGTGCGAACCAGCTGGTGTGCCTCATCGATCCCCTGCCTGAAATCTGCAGTCTGCCTCGTCTGCTGCTGCTGGTGCGACTCAAGAATCCTCTCCACGAAGGAGAAGAGATGGACAGCATCTACCATCCCCGCAGGCGGAGGCTACTGCGTGGAAAGGATCTCTGGAATCACAACTGGCCTCCTGACTGCCGGAGGTGCTCCTCCAAAAGTGGCAGAAACTCCCACTCCTGAGGGCTGTACTAGCCCTGTAGCACCGGAAGCTGGGTACTGGACACGAGAGGTGGCAGACCCCTCTCCAGCCTCTCCCGTCACGGGGCGATGCGATCGCATCTCAACCATCCTGGAGACACAGATCAAACAAGAAGCAATTACTGAGAATGAGTCGAAATAATCAAAGGAGGACAGTTTAAAATTCTAAGGAAGACAATAAGCAGCAAAATAGATATACGAAATCTGATAAGGAGTTTTTCTACTGTGATTGAGTACCTTCAAAAATATGCTAATTTCTACTGCAGGCTGCAGCAATATTCTAGTTCGAATACCACTACACTTATATCCTAGACCTGCATGGGCCACCACTAAAAACATGTCACGACCCGTACCCTAGAGTAAGGGCACGAGACGTGGGTACGTCCAGCCTACGCCGCAGTGTCGGCGATAGAACTCTGTCCTAGGTCACAACATCTAACAATTGAAGGTAATAACAGTTATACTCCCCGAATGGGGGTGACATAACAGAAATATAACTCAACCACAGCTAAGGTAGAACAGGTAAGATAGATAGATAATGAAAGATAACAATATCCAGAACAGAGAATCACAGAGATACAATCCAGAGTTCTAAGTGTCTAAAATAAATACATCTCAGAATATCTCAAGTCTAGTACAATAATCCCAAAATAGTAAGACAATTCTAAACTAATGGAGTGTCGTCTACAGCTAATGGATCCTATTGCTGGTCCAAATTCGGGCACTCATTTAGTGTGGCTCTGTAGTAAGTAGGGCAGAACGCCTCAGCCTCGTCCTCTGTAATATTTCAACAGGTCCAGTCAGGACAGGAACGAGCACATATCTCTCAACAGTTCATATCAGGTTAGGAGTATAAATCATTGCAATAGAATAAAATACAGGAAGTGCTGAATGGAAGTACAAGTAAAACAGGAGATATTTTGTAACTGGAAATAGATACATGATAGTAAAGACTGTAAGTGACTACGTGATTTAGAGTACAATATGGTTATGTAAACGGCTTAGGGGCACATGAATACAAATAAGAAGGCACATTTATACAGCTACTTGGGATAGTGTTCACATAACCAATTCTACTCACCCCGCCCCAATCAGTACACAAGGATCCATTCAAGTTACGTTATAAGCACATAAATACAACTAAGATACGTGAACTCATGTAATGAGTAGTACATGAGGCACGTGAAAGCACATGAGAACATGTAAAAACATGAACTAGCACGAGTACAAGGAGTACCTGATGCACATGATAAAGTACATGAACATGAAATACCCGATGCACCCGTAGAGGGATAACATCTCAGGAAGGGATCCATTTAGTACTAATCCGTGAAGATACGTGTCAGCATCATGTAGAGTAATCTAGAGCATGAATATATCCAGACAGGTATGAAAGGATCAGAGAATGTACTCGCCTGCTATCTGAAAGTCCGAGATGAAAGTACTGTCCGAGGAGTGGTGTCTGGCTCCTATTTGGAACAATACGAGTCACAACAAGTCCAGAATGATAATACAATGCAAATTAATGCATTCTACATGAAACTAGGTCAATCTAGACCAAAGTCAACTCTTGGTCAACTCTGGTCAACCCTAGAAGTCAAACTAGGTCAATCAAGTCTAATCTAGGTCAAACTAGTCTAATCTAGGTCTAACCAAACTATTCTAGGTTATACCATGACTAACTAGGCAATACCATGCTAAACCATGCCTATACACATAACCAATATCATAATACATCCTATTACCCAATATATATATATATAGCCTATCACATACATATATACATTTTACACATTATATATATATAACTAATATATATATATATAGGAACTAATATATCACAAGCATATATATTATATATATACACAAGAAGAAAGACACAAGTGTACTAGTGTATGTGTGTGTGGAAGGGGAGTGATTGGTGCCAAGTGAACAAAGTGGGAGCATGGAAGGAAAAAACAGAAAAACAGTATGTACAAATGTGCAAGGTGGAAGTGTGCATTAGGTGACAGTGTTATAGGAATCAACCTAAAGCAAAATAATGTACAGGGAAATCCTGGAACATAACAGTGTACAGGTTTACACAGTGGAGTGATATGTGTCCCTGTGTATATCATGTAGAAAACAGTGTGTGTTCACAGGAAAAATAGAAAACAGGCATAGGAAATCAGTTGCAGTTATTTCAAGAAAAAGAGATCGATTTACAACAGTTCAATACCTCCCCCATTCTCAGGTTATTCCTACATAAACTCAGATTCCAATACATTAACATTTCAGATTTCACAGGGATATATCAATCTCAGACCTTAATGTAAATCTAATAAATTCAGAACTCTTCCCTGGTTAGAACTAAACTCAGTTTTTCTCATGTTGAACCCACACAACATTAGTTAAACAATCACAGGTTCAAGGATGAACAACCATTGAATTAAAGAAAGAAAATCAATTGACATGTAACAATATGGGTTAAGTCATTCTCAGGTTTTCGATTATGGAAGCAAGCTCAGATTTTAACAATGAACATAAATCAATCTCAGTTTTCTTAATACATTAAACATTTCAGATTTTAATGATCACAAAAAAAGAGAAGGGAACAAACCAACAGTTCAAAAACTCAGATTTTAGCCCATAATACACATAACCCTATCTCATGAAATAAGGTGAACCCAACTCATTCCCAGTTAATAGTTCCTTCATTCTCAGATTTCTATTCACAAACAACTCAAACAAACTAAAAGAACAGTCCAACAGAAATTCTCAGTTTTTACTGAATCAACAAAGACCCAATCAATATCAAATCACATCGAAACATACCCAAATTTGTCATACCAATAGAGTTTATATAGGAGAACAAGTTATAGGTTTAATTACATGTAAACAACAGTGTTAAGTAGGTTTAAAATGATGACAAAACTCAATTTTGTAAAACTAAAAAAAACAGGAATGACTGATACTTGTTTTTCAGGAAAAAAAGGAAAATGACAATTAAACAAATGAAATTCGAATTAAAATTAATTACAGAGGTTGGTAACTTACAACACATTGTGCACGTGCTATGTGAGGTGTTTGTGTCCACAAAAGTGGACACAAACGTGTCCAGTTCGAAATGATACACCAACAGTGCATTGACAGCCAAGCATCGTGCACGAGTTCGCGTCGATCGTGTGCACGACACACAGCGACACGACTCACGAGATTTGGTCCACGTGTTCACCTAGACTAGGGCTAGTGATAGGACAACCTGAATCGTGTCCAAGTCGTGTGTGCACGACATGACACGCGCGTATCAGTGCACGTTTTCAACAGAAAACTGCACAGCGCTAAACCCGTGCACGTGCTCGTGCGTGTCCGACACGCCACGTGGGCCCGTGTAACTTGACACACGGGGTGACAGATGTTGCCCCCTGATGTGTGTCAAGTTTTACGCGTCGGGGACGCGTGTCCGTGTCGGAAATGGGCCCGCACAGCAGGGCACTCACAGCCCTCGTGCGCGCGTGTGCACGACCGTGTGTACACGTGTCCGTGCAGCCTAGACACGACACTAAGACACGACACAAACTACAGAAATGTGTAAGCGAGACCGAAAACTAATTTCCTATTCAAACAAATACTAAAATTTCACACGAAATGCCCATTGGGGCATTTCATCAAACACCTAATATAATACACTGATACGTGTCCAGAATGAACACGAAAGGACACAAAAATTTAGGAAACCCTATTCCTATAGTTAGGCTAGGGTTAGGGCAACCTATAAATGAATTTTTACAGAATTTAAAATGAATTAGAGAGGATTATACCTATAGGTGAACAATGGGTCAAAATCCCCAAATGGGAAGAGCTCCACAAACCACCAAACTTCCTCAAATTGTTTTCTCCCTGCAAAAACTCAATACCAATAGCAAGAACATTGGATTTAGGTTCTATTGCAATTTATTTGAAGGAATTTGGAGAAGAAATGGATTTTCTAAGGATTTACAAAGATGGGGACTCACCTCTTCCAAATGGCAAAGTTTCCTAATGAGGCAACCCTAGTTTTAAGAGCATATAAATAGGGAAGGGGCTGACCATAGTGGCTGTTCAGAATTCCTAGGGTTAGGGCTTGGTTCAATGGGTGTGGGCTATGGGCCATTAAGCCTATTAGTCATAAAATGACTTGTGACTTCACAAGCCATTTCTATATCAAACTAGCTCCTAATTTCACCAAATTAATCCCAATGAGTTAATCCTCATGAACTTAAGTCAACCTAGGTTTTCAAATCCTAAACACAAAGTCAAGACCTAGGTTAGCCACTAGGTTAGTCTACAAGGTCAACTTAAGTCAAAGTCTCTAAAACACCAAAAACAATTATTCTAAAAATCACTCAAAAATCACATTAAATATAAATAGTAATAATAATTCAAATTAAATTCTAAAATTTTGAAAATGACCAAAATACCCTCAAGCTAGAAAAGTGGTAGTGACATACCTGCTTCTTTTTACGCTGGTTCGCTCCTTGGGTCTACCGTCCCCCACGTGCCCCATTCCGCCTGCCTTGCGTATTTTCTCCCATCCATTTCTTACGCGGGCGAATCTATTTTATCCCACCTCTATGCACTTACTGGTCAGCCGTCCGTACCCTATGCAGCTCCCTCTTCATCCCCCCCTCATCTTCCCTCTCTATCCCGTTCCTCCGTTTCTCAGATACCCTCTTAGCCAACCCCCAACCCTCCGTACTCAGCGCGTCTCCAGCGTCTGGGGCGATTCCTCCTTCCGGCCTCCTTCATACGGGACACTCACCCCCGCGCTTCCGGAGGACCAGCACCTTGCGGGCGTAGCAAATCCTGGGGATCCATCTCATGCGGTTAAGACCGACGACCTCAGCCCTTCTTCAGGCATCAGTCAACCGGAGTCATCTCTCCATGTCAGTGATGCGACCCTCACCCCGTACCTCACCACCATTCCTAATGTAACTCCCACTTCCTCACCCGCCCTGACCAGCATTTCCACAGCAACTCCCCCCTCTTGGCGTCCCCGCAACCCGGTGGAGCCTATAGGGGCCCTCCTCCGCCCGGAGTTGGCCTGTGTTCCTATGCCTCCAAGCTTCGCCCGGACTTAGCGTCCTCGAAGGGTCTCCAATTCCCTGACGTCCCCCTCCCTGACATTGTGTACTCTCAGGACTCCCCTGTGCCTCTGGTCCCCTTCTCAGACTCGTAATTGAACTCTCTGTCATCCTCATTCTCCCACAATTATATTCTAAAATTCTCCACCGGTTGCCCCAAACTCTCCAGGGTGCAGGAGACGATCGCCATTTGGAAACTCTCAACGGATTACCGAGTGGCCCCCCTCGATCCCAAATATATTCTCCTCCACCTCTCCTCCGACCCCGACCACAGGACAGTTTGGTCCAAAGGCACCTGCAAAGTTGACTCACACATGATAAAAATTATTAAGTGGTCCCCAGGCTTTAGTACCAAAGAAGACTCTGCTCAGGTCGCGGCTTGGGTGACCCTACCCAATTTACCCCTTATTTGCTTTGTTTCGGCAGCTCTCAGGCGCATTGCCAACTCGTTCGGAACGTACGTGGCGACGGCTCCAGAAACGAGCAACCTCACCAAGGCCTACTATGCCAAAATCTGCGTCGAGCTCGACCTTTCTTCCGAACCTTCCAATTTTATTACCATCGAGCTCGGCAAATCGACCCACACCCAACAAATCCTCTACGATAACCATGTTATGTTCTGCAATCACTGCCACTTGAGAGGTCACCTCCCGAAGCATTGCCACCGTCTTCATCCAGAACTCAAGCAGAAAAAAACCCAGAAAGACACCGCGCAGGCAGAGGAAAGAACTCCACTGCAACCCATTCTTCCACTCCCAAACTCGCACACTAGATTCGACTCCATCGACGGTAAGTCAGACAAAAGCAAACCTACCAGCAAAGCATTGGTCCCCTTCGACTCCCATCTTCTCACGCTCTCCAACCAATTTGACGCTCTTGATTCGAAAGAGGCAGAAGACCATATGGAGTCAGCATATCCCCTACACGATCTCGCCCTCACCGAAATAGAGCCCAACCTCCCTGTATTGGAGGTGGGTGAGGCTACCACCGCCACCAACGAGGCGGGTCATATGCGCACCATCGAAGACCTAGTTGAAGAAGCACTTGCTATCCTCGGACCCGAGCAGGTCCGGAGAGGCCTTCAGATCCAAACCGCTGGCTGCCCACTACAGCATAATTTCCTAGAGACTGGAAGCACCATCGACTCCCTAGCTATTCCCTCCGAAGAGCCCAACCGGGACTCCGCTGGGGAATTAGTTGACCCGGCGGACGACCCCATCTTGGACACAGCCGGGGAACCGATCGGCCACCAATCGGACCCACATGAGCAACCCTACCGAACCCACCCCACCTCGATAAGAGTAGAAGCATCAACCTCGTACGAGATCCATGTCCATCTTGGAACCGCGGAGACCACAACTATCCAAACTAGATCCGCTGCCAAATGGAACAAAAAAAACACCACCCCATCTCTTTAATGTTAAACATCCTATCCTGGAATGTCTGCGGCCTGGAGAATAAACCTACATTAAGGAGAGTTTCCACCCTGCGGAAAATCCACAAGATCGATATCCTAATTATCCTTGAACCCAAAATCCTCACCAAAAGACTTAAATCCATCCAATTACAGCTGAACCTCCCCACGGCCATAGCTGGCAGAAACGACTTGGATCCTCTGCACTCAGGACGTTAACTTCGGAATCATCCAAGAAACCCGGCAGGCCCTTTCCTGCTAGTTGGAACACCCCATGCTTCCCGAGCGTGCAATCGTCTCGGCAGTCCACGGCAGCTGCGATATTACAGAACGAAAACAACTGTGGAACGATCTCCTCGACACTCACCTGCACCACATCAACTCCCCTTGGATTTGCATTGGTGACTTCAACGCGATTGCCTGCAGAGAAGAGAAAATCGGCGGTCGTCCACCTTTTTTACCGGCGATGCAAGACTTCAACAACTTTATCTTCAACGCTCATCTTACCTCCATCCAGTTTATGGGCAGTGCTTTTACCTGGTGTAACATGCAAGGTGGTGACCGGCGCCAATATTTTCGTCTCGACAGAGCCCTAACGAACGACCTTTGGTACGGTATGGGGATCACCACCAAGCTATCCCATCTCAACTCCGTCGAATTCGACCACGCCCCGTTGCTGGTAGAAATTAAAAGCAATTACAATCCCCCCAAAAAGAATTTTCAATTCCTCGAATTCTGGATCGAACACCCACAATTCTTGGGTATCGTCGTGAAAGCTTGGAATAGAGAGGACTCTCCCGATCCCCTTGCCTGGGTGAGAAAAAAGCTCAAGGATACGAGGATAGCCCTGTCCAATTGGAGCAAACTTTCTAATGGGGACATTTTCCAAGCAGTGTGGATTGCAGAAGACGATGTAACCCGAGCAGAAGCTAGATTCGTCTCGGATCGTTCACCAGCGGCCAGGATTTCCCTGAACCTTACCAAGGCTATGCTCAAATTCAGGCTCAAAGTGGAGACTGACTTTTGGAAATAAAAAGCGAGGTTGAAATAGGATAGTGACGGGGACAAAAACTCGAAATACTTTCACGATTGCGTCAACGGCCGCAGACAGAAACTAAAGATTCACCATACTACGGACGATAACGGAAACATCATCACCGACCAAAAGAGTATCCATGAAGCTGCTACAGAGTTCTATTCTAAATTATTCACCAAAGAGATGGTACACAACGGCAACGCCTTTCTAGATCAAATCCTCTGTCTCATTGACGACACCGACAACGCCCAGCTGAAACGTCGTCCCACTGACCAGGAAGTGAAAGATGCGGTGTGGGCTCTGAACGAGCACATCGCTCCCAATCTCGACGGATTTTTGGGGGTCTTCTTCCGCACGTACTGGGATATTATCAAGTATGACATCATCGAAGCTGCAATTGCCTTCTTCGAAGGAGCCACTTACCCAAAAGCCATCTCAAGCGCCAACCTGATCCTCATTCCCAAAAAAGATAACCCGGAGTCCTTTCGCGACTTTCGGCCAATAAGTCTGTGCACTTTCACCAATAATATTATCTCCAAGATTATAGCTACCAGAATGGCGAGTCTCCTGTCCAAGATCACCTCTAATGAGCAAAGTAGATTTGTTCGTGGGAGAAACATCCAAGACAATATCATGCTAGCCCAAGAGTTAATCACCTATATGAAATTTTCTGTTAGAGGAGGCAATATTGCCTTTAAGATTGACATGGAAAAAGCTTATGACAGGCTGGACTGGCAATTTATGATCTGGGTCTTCAAGGCATTTGGATTCTCTGAAACTTGGACCAATACTGTGTGGAGATCCATCAGCAACTCGTGATTTTCTACAGTCATCAATGGTCAAGCCGAGGGATTCTTCAAATCCAGTCGTGGGGTTAGGCAAGGCGACCCTCTATCATCCACGGTTTTCATCATTGCGGCAGATGCCCTCAACAGCAACCTCAATAACATGATCAATCTCCCGCACTTTCAACAATATCACACAGCCAGCGGTTGCCCTACCATTACCCATCTGTCCTTTGCAGACAACTTACTCATCTTCTCTTCTGGGGACGAAGGAGCGGTACAAGTGGTCCACAAGACCCTGCAGCGGTACTCCAGTTGCTCAGGCCAGAAAATCAACCCATCCAAAAGTGTCATCTATGTCCACCACAACATCAACACCGAGCATGCTAGCAGGATCTCCAACTTAACATCTTTCTCTGTTGATCATCCCCCATTCACCTATCTCGGATGCCCCCTATTGTACGGAAAATCTAATGCCAGGATCTTCGAGAAGCTAATCACTAGAATTATGAACAAACTTGATGGGTGGCACAATGCCACTCTATCCCCAGGGGGCAAGATGATCCTCATCAAACATGTGCTCACCTCCATTCTAATCCATACTCTAGCCGCATGCTCCCCGCCTTTAAAGGTTCTTACGTCGATCGAGCAGATCTTTTGTAACTTTTTTGGGGGCATTACAACGGACATGATAAGCACCATTGGGCGAGTTGGGAATCCATGGCTCAGCCGACAGAGGTGGGGGGTCTGGGATTTACCAAACTCACTCACATCGTTAAGGCTTTCTCGATGAAATTATGGTGGCATCTTCGCACGAGCAAGAATTTATGGACCAGGTTCATGAAAGCCAGGTACTTCAAGCACACCCACCCTTCAGAGGCCATATCCAATAGCAGATCCTCGACGGCTTGGCGTCGTATCCTAATCGGGCGTGACCTTGTCGAACAGGCTATAAGGCTACATCTGGGCTCAGGCAAGTCTAACCCTTTCCAGGAGAGATGGACAGGGGACAGCTTGTTCCCTAGCATCACGGAAATCCCGAGAGATTGTAGGATCAAGGACATGTGGATCCACACTACCGGCGACTGGGACTGGGATAAGATGCACGATTGGAGAGGTACTGATATGGAGAATAGCGTCCGTCTCAGCGGTCATAGTATCGGTCCTGCGGACGATGAGTAGAGATGGACGCTCGAGGCATCCGGTGTATTCTCAGTGAGGTCGGCTAGATCCTCTCTCCATGGGTTAGGCCAGCCTACTCATATCACCGCTCACTATTGGCACACCTGCATCCCTAAGAAGTGGTCCTTCCTCATGTAGAGAGCCACTAAAAAGAAATTGCCTACTGACGATATCCTTAACACCATCGGGATCAGCTTAGCATCAGCCTGCAATTGCTGTTCTGACCACCAGATGGAGACTATCGACCACATCTTTTGTCAGGGGAACCTGCCTAGAGGTATCTGGAGGACCCTTAACCAGCGCTTCAGTATTGTTCCGAGTGGCGGTCGCTTCCACGATCTAGCGGCCGATTGGGGTGGCGCCTTCCACGGGCATCAGATCGTCGCAGCGGCCACCATGTGGGTGATTTGGAAGAATCGCAACAAAGCGAGATACGAAGGTCACACTACACCAAAACATGTAATTCGTAACACATTTTTTTTTTACAATTAGCCACGGTAATTACCGTGACACTCTTGTAACAAAAATAACCGTTACAATAGTTTATAATCTGTTACTAAAATTCTTATTTTATATTTTAATAATTTTTAACAGTAAAAGCCATTACAAAAGTTGAATACAGTATCACAATTTAGTCACGTGCATTCCGTATGACAGAAAGCAAAGTGTTGCAAGCGATTTTTTTTCCCTATTCTTCCACTCATTTTTTTTATTTTCCTTCTCTTTACCCCCTCTCTCTCGAGCTCTATATTTTTCCCAACTCTCCAGCTTTCTAAATCCCTTTGCGTTGGATAAAATCCAAACCCTAACCCTATATTTCCTCCCCCCTAATCCTCCATCTACGCCTGCTCCTCATTTTTCTCTTTCTGGGAGGAGAGAGAGAAGCAGAGATGGCTCCCCGAGAGAGGCAGCGGTAGCTCCACGAAGAGCAATGGTTGTGGAAGAAGTCCCGGTGGCGATCGGGGAGGGAGTCGATATGCTCATCCAGATCGTCGCCCTTCGCCACCGGATCGAGGGCACGGAGCCCTGTCACGCGTTCCACATGCATCCGTTGATTGCCTCCAGCGATGAGACCGACGTCGACAACAGCATCGGGAAGGGTCCGAGGAGTTCGTTCCCCTCTCGATCACCAACAGAAGGGTGCGTCCCTTCGGGATTGGCAGGGTCGATGGAGCGTTTGAAAAAGGTTGAGGGTTCTTGCCATTTCTTCTTTTGGTTCTATTCTTCTCTTTGTGTGGTGAGTGTGATCTTGTTTATTTGTAAAAGAAGAATGGTCGTCATTAAGAGAAGCATCGAATCAACAGTTGGACGTGTATCGTTCAGCTGGAGTATGTGATCAGGAGGACCATCTATGTTTCCGACATTGACAATTAGGTGTTTGTATCTGTCATTTGCACTCTAGTAGTGAAATTATACTATGTTGGTGCAAATGGATGTTAGATATATATATATATATATATATATATATATATATATATATATATATATATATATATATATATATATATATAATCTTTATAGGTTTCTTTCTTTCTTTTTCATTTTGTTTTCATTTCTTAGGTTGATCCATGGGAACTCCATTTCTATTGTCATGAATTGGTTTTTTTTTTTGTTTATAGAAGATACGAGGAATAGATTTCCGAGCAATGGCAATGAATGGGAATGATGCGTAGAAGCAGCCTCTAAGCCCTTCTCTAAGAAGTTCCAAGTTTTTCCAGATAAAAAATACATATGTTGCAAGGACACGACACAGATTCGGTTTGGATACGTTTTAGTGTATGATGAATAGTTAGTTCAAAAGTTGTTTAATAGAATTCCTCAGTGAGACTTCTACCTTCACTTTATACTCAGGTATGATGTAATTTACTTAGTTATGTTTGAATAACATGGTAAGATAACCAAATTGATACTTACTGCTATGATCTAGCTATGAAAACTTATTTCAATGCTTCAGTCTACTAGCTGAGTAGCCTGCCAACCTTGTCGCTTATCAGTCTCCTTACCAGTCAGCTATAAGCTCATCAGTCGAGTAGTATAATTGAGCTTTTTCATTTTCCAAGTTTGATTATATAGATTTATTTTGTTTGTTGTCTGATTGACTGAGAAATATAATTTATTTACTTTTTTGAGTTTATATTTATCTTGTAAATTGTTGATGAAACTACTTGGTGAATATATTATTTCAGAATCAGTGTGTATTATCTTATTTTGATACTTCATGTATTATCTTGTTAGTTGATGTTGTTGGCGATCTCATCTTCTCTAGCATCTCTTTGTCCTGTAACTAATTATTTCCTTTTGTTCATACAAGTCATATGTACACAAGCATGCTAAAATGTCTCTGCTAAATATTTATTGAGTGTATAACCTGTGAAAAAAAAAATGCAAAATGAAGTGCGATTGATAGGTAATTAAAGGCCTGTTGCAGATACATTTAGGAGAGACTGTTCTTCTCCACGCTTCTGACTTTTTGTTAAGTTCAACAATTGTCTTGCAATTGGAGAATGCTTCTCTTCAAAGAATATCTTTACATATGATGTATGATATTCTTTGTAGGAATTCCTCATTGAATAAAATAGAAACATACTTTAATTTTCTTGTCAAGAGCAGTGCAACATTTTTATTGTTGTTTGGAATCTTTGGATTATTAGAGAAATTTACAATTTGATTACTGGGGTTTCATTTCATTGGTATATATGGACATTTGACCAATGCAAAAATATAGATAAAGGCTTTGTTACTGTTATGTAGACATTTGAGAGTGACAAATGTGTTGTTAACTCAGTTTTTTCTCATATTAGCATATGTTTTTTTTGGGGTTGCAATTATGTTTTGTTAATTGTTGCTTAGACCCACATTCATCCCTAGCATTTGGACTGGAACTCTTTACGTTTGAACCTGAAAGCTTGTTCTTGTGGAAAGTAGGAAACTTTAGAATGACTAAGAATAATGTCTTTATTTTCTCTATATAGGGCCCCTTGAATGTCTTTATTTTCTCCGTATAAGACTTGTAACTCCATCTCCACCTTTCTATTCAAGTTCATCTACAACAGTGACCTGTGTTGGCAATTCGTTAGAGGATGTTGGTCAGTATTAAGGTTTCATGGGTAAGTACTTGCCTTTCTCATAATCTTAAATGTTGTTGCAGATCTATTAGAGGATAGTTACTTTGCTATTGTAGTTTTCTAATTAAAACACGTCGATCAATACTATTTTACTGCAGTACAGATGAGGATAAGAACAAGGAAGTTAAAAAAAATATTGTTGATGTCATTATCAATATTTTAGATGCAATATGAGATGAGCTCAATCTTTTATTTTATGGACATATATGGAGGTGAATGCTACTGCAAGTTCTTATGGTATCTTCATATGTTTCTTTGTTATTTTCATCCTACAAAAAGTTGTTGATTAATCTTATTTATTGTATGATTTCCAGGTTGTTAGAGGTGGTAGGAGGATTGAGGTCTCGATTTTTGATATTGTTGTCGGTGATATTATTCCTCTCAAAATTGGTGGTCAGTTGGCAAACACGACTACTTCTTGTTTGGTTAAGTTTTTCTACCTCTGTAATATGTCTGTACTGAAGCTAATTTGGTTATCTAGATCCCTACTGATGGCATTTTGATCTCTGGCCATTCACTTGCAATTGATGAATCTAGTATGACCGAAGAGAGTAAAATTATGAGCTCTTCTCGTTTCTTAGTGTCATTTTGTCGTTTGTCTCCAGTAACATCACATTATGTTGTATTGCACATGATCAAAAAGACCAAAAAGGCATCATTTTTTATGTCTGGATGTAAGGTTGCTGATGGTTATGGTACTATGCTAGTGAGTGTTTTTATATGTATTGGTAGTACCTTTGTGCACTAACAATCATGATTTTCTAATGGTGGGTTTCTGAATGCTTGTAGGTTATCCTCCATTTTATTGTGATGAACCAATGACAACATATAGGAAGGTAAGTCTACTGAACTTAAATATCATATGATATGAGTCTACATTTTTACTAGGCTTCTAAAAGTTCTAATTCCAGTAGATAAATACTTATGGCCTACAAAACTTGCAAACAAGCTTTCAACTGTTATAATTGATCACATATCTACATTTGTTGTCAACTACTATGTCATATGATATGTCAAATACTCGCATGGTATATGCTATCATCTGCCTTGATGTACATAATCTTGATAACATAACTATATATGTTGTCAACTACTATGTATCTTGGCTTTAGTATTTCAGATAAAAAAGATGAGGAAATTTCTAAAGGCCCTATGGACACAAAGTTAAAGCATAATTGTGCACTTCTATTCAATTTTGTTTTGGTTAATTCCAAGTAGTTTTGCAGAACTTAGAAATTATGTTAAAATTTAAAGAAACAACTTCCCCATATTAATTACTAGCCAAGACGATACTCTGTGATGTGTTGTTCTACTGGGCATTGCAGGGGATAGAACGAATGTTAAATAGAGACATTTAGTATCTTCTTTCTCGATCAAATTAGTCTAAGACAACTTATCCATTTAATTTATGAAGATTGAAGAACCTTAATCGATCATGCCAAACTATTTGATGTCATCCATAGTTTTCTTTGTTTTAACAAAGTTGGAATAGATTGGTTCCCTTCCACCATACAGTTTAGACATGACATCCTGTTATATAGAAACTTTTTTTTTAATTTCATTCACATTTTATATTAAGTTTGAAATTTTAGCAACATAGGATCTGATTTTCCGATAAAAGCTATTAACATTGCTATGACCAGATCAACTGATAATTCATTCAACATTTGTTCTGAAATTTAGCAACTCAACCATGAAATGATAAAAGCTAAAACATAATTAGAAAATACATCTCATTCTAAGTAACAAAAGAAGATGAGATACCTACAATTTCATATATCAAATGCCGGAAACAAGTAAATCGCTTACACCAGCTGAACAAGGATCCATCTGGCTGCCTCACAAATGTTGTCACCTGATCCCACTCAAAGGGCAAATCTACCCCTAAAGAATGGAGAAAAGATATCATTTCAAGATATACAGATCTACTGATAAACAAAATATTCTAACAGAAGAACTAAAAAAAAATTAATAACTACCAACATAAGTCAACTTCTTCATATGCAACTCAGCTGCAACTCTTCCTAGAGTCCTCATTGGTGCTGCCAACTGCAGGCAAATTTTTTAAAAAGTGAGATATCCTTAATGGGAATGCAAAGCATAGTCTCAAACGAATTTTCATAAACAATGGATCAGCTGGGCACATCTAGTCAAACTAACACATTGATTTGATAAACAGGCTGCCTGTGGCAAACCAGTTGAAAGGGGACTAAAATGTCAAAAAATAATAGCAAAGATACTAATGACCTTAGGTTCACATAACTTTCAGTTCTGCAAAAACTGAATATGTATGTATAAAGAAAATATGTTGACAGAGTACTACATCAATGTGCTTGCAATTAGAGTTCCTTTAACAAAAAAAAAGCAGCAAGAGGTTCTTAATGGATGAGAGAAAAATTCCTGGGAAAAGAACCAAGTGCAAGTTAGTGTGAAAAGGTTCACTTGAATAATTGCTAAAGGTGTCCTGTTATGTCTTTCCAAAGTAATAAAAATGAACACTTTTCCCCCGTTACTTTAAAGCACAAGAATAATTTAAGCCATATACCTGCCCCATTCAATAACTTTGCTCCCCTTCAGTACTATCTTATCAGCTTCCAGCCTACACTACAAAGCAGTTTCTTATATGGCATGTTCATGAGTCCAGTTTCCTTGGCATGCTTATCACCTTGGATGCCACAAGTATACATCCCTAGCACACTTCAACTCATAGAATTACAAAATTCATTGGATGAATATGATTTAAAACAATGACTTCCTATTGATATTCTATTATATAATAGAGTGTACAGTTCTCTGATGGTTATGGAAGTATACCTAATCCTGAATAGTTTTTGTGAGACCAGTCAAGCCTTACAAGTGGCTCTAAAGTAAATGTTTGACAAAAGAAATATACAAAGAGAAATAACAGTTCTTTTTCGCTACTACTCCTAACAAGAGTTGGTTACCTGAGAGGCTGAAAGCAAGGTTTTCGCTACTACTACTAACAAGAGTTGATCACTTTCTGAAGTCTTGGACTCTCGGCTTATAATTTAGTTCAATGTTGGGAAACTAATAAAAGTAGAAAGAAGTAAAACTTTAAGATATAGATAGAAGAATCTTTCTACTCCCGATGTCTCCCTTAGTCCCCTATCTCTTACTCCCCATGCCAATACATCTTTTTGCACTGCTCAACAATCCGAGAGATAGACTACTCACCCAGTCCAAGTGTTTAGCATGTGATTTGATTGTCTCGATTCTAAATCATCAAGTTCTTAGAAACTCGTTCTTAGATCGATTCCATAATTTCATTACAAGGTTTCTACCATTTAGGCCCTGCACTCGTGCACACATTTCCTGCCAATTAGGGATTATAGAGGTTAAGAATTTTCTTCAGCCATGTATGTTGCTTAGTAGACAATTAGACTATTTCTATTACTGAGTCTATATGTCTTTTCACCCTTCGTATGATCAATAAGAAGGAACTCTCTTATGTAGAATTTACTGATTTTCTCCACAAAAAAAATTTATGTTTATTATGTTTTTACTTTTTTTTACATAGGACAGCAGCTACTCACCTTCTCCGAGACATACCAACATAAAAACAACTTATTATTACTTTATTAGAGCCAGGTTTCCATCTCTACTGCCATCAAAACACCGTATTGAACCCTTTTTTTTCCTTTTTCGTATGAGAATCGACAACGATATTAAAGCCATGATATTAGGAACAACATGGTGTCGGAGCTGTAAAAGTCAACATGGTATAATATAGCTTCTTTGTTTGAAAATCATCCATTATCAATGTCAAAGTTTGTAACCACACCATTTTTTTCTGGTCAGGCCGTAAGATTGTGCGGAATGTTGTTGCTATGGCGACCGGAGAAGCACCAACTGAAGTTGTAACTGAACTTCCGGAGAAAGTGAAAACTATACAAGATGGCATATGTTTTGTAATCATTTCTATTTCTTTTTAGCCTTTATTAATTAAAGTAATACCTTCATGTTCTTGGCTCGTGCAATATTTTGATTAAGAACCTGTTTGTAGGCAATGGGACAAGGTTGAAGATAAGTATGCAGTGAGTTCTCTTGCGGTTGCTGGAGTTGTTGCACTTTGGGGCTCTACTGGAATGATCTCGTTATTAGTAACTTTCTAATACTAAGCTGAACAATAAATACTACCTAATGTTTAGGGCAACTTTTTTCAGTCTAAACTGTTTGAAATCAAATGTTTCTTAATAAGTACAAGCTGCAATTTTTTTGACTATATGGAAATTTAGAAGCCTCCTCGAGTATTTTGCCAGTACAACATTGTTAATATTTTTCACTGAATAACTCTGTTAATTCCCAACCTTTTCCCACTTGCAGATCCATCTTACATGCATAGATGTTTCGCTACTCAGCTTTTGCTCTTTCTGGGTCTATAATGATGTCTACTAGGAAATGATGAGAATTCCAAACTCGAATTAATGCAAAGATTTGATAGGCCAGCTGCAGCTTGTTTATGAGCAATTTGTGTCATGTTTGTGACTTTGAATATTACCTTTTTGCATTTGCTATTCGCAACACTGGTTCCGTTTATGTCTATATGAGATAATTGTATAATTATTGTAAACTCTATTCTCTAAATGATTCAAGAGATCTTGTATTTAAAGTCTTGCTCTAAATGATTTGGTTGGCCATCTTTATGTTTTTTTTTATTCAAAGTTGGCTTTTATCCCAGTTATTCGAAATTATGTGGTTTTGTTTCTAGTTTGGAATGGTTGAATTGTTATTGCAAATTATGTGGTTTAGTTAATTGCTCGGAATTGTTATTGAAAATTTCGTGGTTTACTTATTGGTTTGGAATGGTTGAATTATTATGAAAGTGAAATATTATGAAATTGGATATGTGTTGTTTATTGTTTAGTTACCAGTTGAATGTACTTTTTTTAAAAATTTAAATAGTCCAATTGTAATGGTTATAACTGTGACAATTAGTGGAGAATAGTAACAAAAAAAATTAATGTAGTCATAGTAAAAACTGTGACAAAACAAACTAACTGTCACATTAATAACTGTGTCAAATGGAATATTGGTCACGGTTACAACCGTCACATAAATGAACTTTTCTCACGGTTATAACCGTTACCAAAACAAATATTTGTCACGGTTATAACCGTGACCAAAACAAATATTTGTCACGGTTATTACCGTGACTAAATATTAACCACGCCTCACTAGTAACGGTTATTACCGTGACGAAAAATAATTGTCACGGTAATAACCGTGGGTAATCGCCTATTATGGTGTAGTACAGTTTCCCTGCCGACCAGCTCATCCGGGAAGTCTACCGCCAATGCCACAAACGAAGCACCCTGTGCCCCCACTGCCTGAGCACATTCTGGTCTCCGCCCCTTCGCTTCCCCTGACCATGTGTGTCGCTCCCCTACCTTTATTTTCTGTTACTGGTATACATGTATAGGCGTTCTCTTTTTATGCCTTGTATACGTTTCAGGCTTCGGCATTTTGGGCCTTGATTAATATATTACGGGGTTTCAATATATATATATATATATATATATATATATATATATATATATATATATATATATATATATTAATTAACAAAATATATAAAATATAATTTCCACAGAAATTACTATTCAGACAATACCAAAAACAGCATAATACAGTATATACAACTATATATATATATATATATATATATATATATATATATATATATATTTACACAGTAGAGGGATTCGAACCCAGCCTCTCTCGGCCAAAGGCGCAGCCTTAATACTGCACGCTCTAGCCAACAGAGCCGACTTGCCGCTGTGAAAGAAAGGGGGCAGCTCTGATCGTTAAGTTAAAACCCAGTAATGGGTTGGGTTCAACAGTGGGTCGGTTTCCCGACCCGCTAAGGTCGTCTCTCTCGTATTCGAGTGGGTTTGGACACTCGAGATCGTGTCCGACCTCGTGTCGGCCCAATCCGACACCAAAATACGTGTCGAGGCACATGAATGCGTTCGCCATGCTAATCTCGACACGATGGTGTCACTTTTGTGTTACCACAACATGGTTCCGTGTCATGTCCAAACTAGGTTTAGGAATTTCTCTGTGTGTGCCTGTCGAGGTGTGTCGGGAACAGGGGCAATGGACTCGTCTCGTCGAGACGAACATAAACTTGCTAACCAAGTGAATAAAAAATGCACGAACCGAAGTCCGACCTACCTCGTCGGTCGGACGGGCTATGACGGCGGCGGTACGGTGGCCGTGGTCGGCGGTGGAGATCGGGATCGGGTCAAGCTTGCTCTCGTCTTCGATTTGGTACCAGTCTCTGCTCTCCTCGTGCTCCGGTCGTCGAGATCGGATGTGGTCGCTGGAGTTCGTCGCCGTCGATCGTCGGGATCGCCGCGCAGAACAAAACAGGGGAATTTAAAAATGAATTAATTTGAGGATTTAATTTATCATTAATTAAAATTGATTTAGAAATTAGGATTTTCTTCCTTAGGGTGTGTGCCTATTTATAGAAAAATATAATTAGGGCAAACTAACCATGGTTAATTACTAACTTGACCCTAGGGTTAGATTTTTACCGTTTTGCCAAAACGGGAAGAAATGCAGTTTTACGGTAGCAGTTATTTAATTATAAAAAATTCAAATGGCGTCCAAACGACTCCAAACAAATCGCAGAAAAATTCTAAAATTAATAGAAAGGTATTTAAGACCTAATGGAATCAATTTGGGACAAATTTGGAATTGTTTTGCATTAATTAAATTTTTTAAAAATAGGGATTATAAATCTACCCTCCTTAAAGGAATTTCATCCTCGAAATTTAAGGTTGATAGGGGATCAAAACACGATAGTGAGTTTAGGCAAATATCTTATGCACGATCAAAGAACAATGACTAGATGTGATTAAGAAAATCAAAATTGTTTAGTGACGATCAAGTTAGAATCAGGCCTAAGTATAGAATGGTCAATAGGATAGACACGATCTAATATAGGGACGATGCGATTAGACATCATTAAGAATAATCAAATATTTGGCACGATCAAGTCCTAGAATCATGATCGTGGGGATCAAAGTCGTCTAGCCATGCCAGATCATCTAGGCACGATCAAACATAAAGAATGATGGCTAAGTCAAATCATGGTTAGCACGAAACTAGTCATTATTAAGAATTTAAATCGAAAGTTTAAGTACGAGTGATAATGGTATCTAGATCCAATCATGATCATAATCGAAATTTTGACATGATCAAAGATAAGGTTAATCTATCCTTGGTCAAACAGTAATTAGGCATGATGAGGAATATAATCGTAGTCCAAACACGAGCAACATGTTGATAGAGATCTAGGTCACGATGGGATTTAAATCAATTAGGTACGATCATGGATTAAGAATATTGGTATGATAAAGGAGATGACCAAAGTTGAATGGTCGCGATCGAAGGGATTTAGAAATTAGCGATATTACAATTTAAAGAATGATTTAAGGATAGGAAAAATCAAATTCCTTCTATTATGATAGAGAAATCAAAATGCAAGATTTCATAGGGAAGTCAAGATAATCATCTCACTCTGCTACTACCAAGTTTATCTGATCATCATTTGCCAATCATACATTTATCTCACAAGTCTAAATATAAAAATCAAACCCTTATATGAATACTACCAAAAATCATAACCTTCAGTCATGAAGATTGAAACCCCAGCCATAATACTATAGGCTTGACCTGTATTCCAAGGTTACTAACCCATAAAGTATGTTCTTGTTAGAGCTTCTCAAAATTTTCTACCCTCCTTAATTTTGCAGTTCATTCTCCATTTAGTCATCCGGAAGTCGAAATTCTTCGTCTTGCCTTTAACCTAGATCCGAAATTCTTGAATCAAGGATCATAAATCCTTAATCATTATTCCAATTGATATTCTTGTATTGCTCAAGTCTAACGTCACTATTGCCATATAAAATTTTACCCTTCATTATAAAATCAGTTCACATTCCTTTCAATTTACACCTTTAATCATTATCCTCATTAAATTCAGAATTCTTACAAAAATCTCTAAGGGTTCCTTTAATTCAATAACGTAGTGTTCTCCCTGTTTCTAGTTATTCTCTTACAAATCGTTGTTCAATTTCGTATCATCACAACATGCGATTAAAGTATCTTCCCCATTATTTTAAATTCCTAAATTGGTATCATAACCTCAAAATGAAATATCTCTAGAATTATTAATCCTAAAACCATCCAAGTTCTCAAAAATATTTCGACCTTGAATATCCATGTCAGTTCTAAAATATATATACGAAATATTAGTGTTCT
Source organism: Iris pallida (assembly GCA_029216955.1). Taxonomy (NCBI): domain Eukaryota; kingdom Viridiplantae; phylum Streptophyta; class Magnoliopsida; order Asparagales; family Iridaceae; genus Iris; species Iris pallida. The sequence goes on along the minus strand of JANAVB010024600.1, from coordinate 1,861,272 downwards.
AACCATTAATGTATATTCTACTGCTCTTTTCATTCGAAATTCTCCTATGTTCTTTCCAAATAGTTCATCCTCAAAATAATTCTCTAGTGTAATCATTTCTAAGCCGATACTACTGATCTCTTCATGTTTCTAATTTCAGTCATAGCTTTCTTCCATAATTTTATCTGAATATCCAATATTTTATATTCTCACCAAGATTACCATATGATAACAACTTACATCAATTCCGAGCTAGATGATTTACGATACTCTTTTTTTGGCATTTTCCAAGTGAAGAAATACGAAAATTCAAAAAGATTTCAAAGTGTAACTAACTGAAGTAGATACGAGATAATTGAGATGTAATTAGGACATCTTTAATTAAGGCAAAGAAATAATGGTAAGACAAAAAAATAATGATAGAAATTTGTTCTTGATTATTTGGTCACAATGAAGTAAACTAATTTAAGATATGATCTGATAACCATACACGTCTTCCTGAAATTATGTTGCCAGAATTTTGCCACGCCAGTAAGAATAGATACAATAAACGATGGAGTCATAACTAAAGTATACACCCTATAATCATGTTATCTAGAATTCTCACCACGCCAACCGGTATGGCTGCAAGAAAATCTAAATTTCATGACTAGGATAAGTATATCCAAAATTAGACTCTATATTTTTGTCATACCAGCTAATATAACTGCGATAAATTATAAACTCCATAATTAAAGCAGACATTTACCGTTCTCACTGTCATCATCAAATATGTTATCAGAATATACCTTAACTCAATCCATAAAATTTATCTTGATGCAAAATCGAAAGTCAATAACGAATATCAGGGATCAAATTCAACAACGAATTAAGGAAGAGTAAATGAAAACAAGCAAAAACATATTTTGAGGTAAGATTTAGAGTGAAATCCTCAAGGGTCATCCCAAGGGTACTATCTTGGTCTAAATTGACCCACTTAATTACAAATAAGAGACTAATTATATTTAACGATCCTATGCTGTGATGAGTTTTTCCTATATTGCAATCCTAGTAATCTTCTAGGTGTTCTAAATGTTATCCCTAGTGTTATCAAGTTGTCCTAAGATCCTAACTGCAGGCTTGCTTGGTACAATAACGTAACCAAACAACTTTAGTCTCGACATGCATGGGCCACCACTAAAAATATGTCACGGCCCGTTACCCAAATTATTGGGCAGGGTCGGGCCATGTTCAGCCTACGCTTGGTTAAAGCGTAGTAAGCTGTTCTAAGAGTTTATATATGAATGATACTAAGTGTGTTAACATTAATCCAAATAAGATTTTATCACAACACAGCTTCTATTAACGAAAGTAAACAAGTGTTAAAAGTTATTACACTTCAAATGTATGAGACTGGAGACAAAGTCCAGTATCCAAATAAGTTCAAAACCAAAGTCTAAGTCTCAAAACACATGAAAGTTATCTAAGCAATGTTTCCCGCTAGGGCCTCTTCTGGAGCTAAGGCCAGGTCCTCAAATGCAGTGCCATAATATGTATCACATAGCATTTCTTCCTCGGAAAGTGCACCTACAACGTTATCCTGTCAGGACGGAAGCAAGTACTGATTCTACAAACAGTATATACTGAGCATGAAATGAAAAGAGATGTAATAACTAGAATCATGTCATATCATAATCTATCATGACAAGGATACATTTGTCATGTCGACAGATGTACATGTAATGTTTAAAACTGGAGCAGGCACATGATCGTCAATAGGTATACAATGTACTGTGGCACATGTAAATAAAATGTACATACGTACAAGTGTACAAGCATAGGTATACATCCGTACAGAAATGCGGGATAATGACCTATGATAAGGTATACATATAAAATACGACCTTGTTCGGTACATACATACGGAAGAAGGGGGCATGATCACGTACTCAACTATCAGTTTTCCCATAACCCAGATTCTAACATGTGAGAAATACTAGAACAGTATAAAACATGGTGGATACTGAGAGCAGTATAAAGCATGTGAAACATGTAGAGATATTCCAGATATGACTTCTAGTTTAGGTATCGGTATTGAACATAATTTATACACTATTTATTACATGTAGTAAATAAAGTTCGTAGAGGTACTTGCCTCGAGCAAAGCAAGAATAAGAATATGAAGATACAGATGTCCGATGTCCTGTCAAAATGATATACAAACTCAGTCTCTAAGTTATGATTTAAGATTACACTAGTGTTGTTATACGGCTCCTAATAGGACACTAGCTAGGTGAAGCTCTACTAGTCCAAAGTAAGGTGTTACAACATCTAGACTAACAAGTAGGTCTCTACACTAAGGTAGGGTAGAGTCTTGACACTAAAATACCCCTAAACCCCACAAAAACACACAAGTCATTATTAATCAATTAATTAAACAGACTGTACACTGTGTTCCAATAATTATAAAATAGTTATACAGCCCTAAAATAGGTAAAATAATATACCAAATTGATCCTTCTTAATTATAGTAATTTAATATAATTTTTTTGGAATTTATAATCCAATGTAAGTATTTATTAAAAATCAGAACACAAGTGTACATTGAAAATAAGTTCTGGTTTACTATTTTTAAACAGTGTCAAAACAGTAAATTAAATCATGGAAAAATTATATTAAATTATATTATTTAACATAGTATTTTATAATAATTTTATAGAATTTATTCAGTATTAAAAGTTATCTGAAAATTCAAAGTTCAAAAATCACATATTCTAAAATTAAATAAATAATTATTTAATGTATTTGTTCGCGTATTTGAAATTGAACCGAAGTACAGATACGGAACCCGAAGTCATAAATCAAGTCCAATATGACTTGACTAGACCCCGAATATGTGTAGGCTCACCTAAATCCGATCAACCCATGCTAGGCTTGGACTTAGAGTGGTTGTTTGCACAAAGTACGTAAAATCGTCAATAAATACAGAATTTAAATACATGTAATTTAAAGGAATTTAAATTACAGAAATTAAAAGCGTACATATTACAGTATAGGCACTGTATTTATAAATACGTATTACAGTGTAGACACTATATTTATTTACATATTACAGTATAGACACTGTATTTATAATGACATAATTTAAATGACAGAATTAAATGACAGAATTTAAAATACATATTACAGTATAGACACTGTATATAAGTACATATTTAAATATTATAGTATAAGCACTGTATTTATATTGACATAATTTAAATAAGATAAATTAAATGACAAAAATTTAAAATACATATTACAATATAGGCACTGTATTTATATTGACATAATTTAAATAACATAAATTAAATGACTGAATTAAATAACATAATTTAAATGACAGAATTTAAATATATATATATATATATATATATATATATAATTAATATGAGGTGTTCATCAAAACACAAAAATGTATTAAAACATATATATATATTTTAAATATATATATATATATATATATATATATATATATATATATATATATATATATATATATATATATATATATATATATATCCCATATCTATATATAAATATTAGTTAACAAAATATATAAAATATAATTTCTAAAGAAATTACTATTCAGAAAATACCAAAAACAGTATAATACAGTATATACAATTATATATACAATTTATGTACATATGGAAGCGGATCAAAAGCCCCCTTAGAAAACCCCCTAAAAACCCCCCTCACTCTAATCCGTAATTTAATGTTAATATTAATGTTAATATGAACATTAAATACTAAAATTAATATTAAACATAACATTAATATTAATATTAACATTAACATTAACATTAATATTAACATTAATATTAACATTAATATAAAATAATATTAAAAAAATTAATATTAACATTAATATTAATATTAATATTAATATTAATATTAATATTAACATTAATATTAATATTAATATTAGTATTAATATTAATATTACGAATTAGAGTGAGGGCGGTTTTTAGGGGGTTTTCTAAGGGGGGCTTTGATCCGCTCCCTATACATATATATATATAACTAAATATATACATATATAAAAAACCCAACCTTAATATAATATATATATATATATATATATAATATATATATATATATAATATATAATATTATATATATATATATATATATATATATATATATATATATATATATATATATATATATATATATAACCCAACCTTTCTCGCCCAACGGCGCAGCCTTAATACTGCACGCGCTAGCCAACAGTGCCGACTTACCGCTGTGAAAGAAAGGGGGCAGCTCTCATTCTTAAGTTAAAGCCCAGTAATGGGTTGGGTTCAACAGCGGGTCGGGAAACCGACCCGCTAAGGTCGTTTCTCTCGTATCTAAGTGGGTTTGGACACTCGAGATCGTGTCCGACCTCGTGTCGGCCCAATCCGACACCAAAATACGTGTCGAAGCACACGAATGCGTTCGCCATGCTAATATCGACACGATGGTGTCACTTTCATGTCAGAACAATGCGGTTCCGTGTCGTATCCAAACTAGGTTTAGGAATTTCTCCGTGTGTGCGTGTCGGAGTGTGTCGGGAACAGGGACAATGGACTCGCCTCGCCGAGGGGAACACAAACGTGCTAACCAAGTGAATAAAAAATGCACGAACCGAAGTCCGACCTACCTCGTCGGTCGGGTGGGCTACGGCAGCGGCGGTACGGTGGCCGTGGTCGGCGGCGGAGATCGGGATCGGGTCGAGCTCGCTCTCCTCTTTGATTTGGTACCAGTCTCGGCTCTCCTCGTGCTCGGTCGTCGAGATCGGATGTGGTCGTCGGAGTTCGTCGCCGTCGATCGCCGGGATCGCCGCGCAGAACAGAACAGGGAAATTTAAAAATGAATTAATTTGCGGATTTAATTTATCATTAATTAAAATTGATTTAGAAATTAGGACTTTCTTCCTTGGGGTGTGTGCCTATATATAGAAAAATATAATTAGGGCAAACTAATCATGGTTAATTACTAACTTGACCCTAGGGTTAGATTTTTATCGTTTTGCCAAAACGGAGAGAAATACAGTTTTTACGGTAGCAGTTATTTAATTACAAAAATTCAAATGACGTCCAAACGATTCCAAACAAATCGCAAAAAATTCTAAGATTAATAGGAAAATATTTAGGACCTAATGGAATCAATTTGTGGCAAATTTGGAATTGTTTTTCATTTATTAATTTTTTTGAAAATAGGGGTTACACTAATTATGAACAATATTGTAATTTTGAGCATTATGGTTTAGACAGTTTACTAATTATGAACAATATTGTAATTTTGAGCATTATGGACTTGCTCACGCACTCGCATTCCGAAAAAACGGGTTCGGGTCGTGACACATTCCTTCATTTCAAAGACAGTGCATCACCCACACTTCAGAGAGCCGAATTGTCGTCGTCCTTGCAAATCAAACAGGTAGACTTGCAGTTTTCTCTCGATCGTCGTTGGATTGTCAATGGAGTAAAGGAAGCAAAGTTCAATCTCCATCGTCACTAGTTCCAAGAAAAAATATTGTGCTTAGGGAGGTCCAGTTGAGGGTCAAATTTTTGTACTTGTTCTGCTTGTTGATATAAAAGTTTGTTAAACACTTTTAATGGCAAACAAGGGTTGGTTGCTAACACTCCTTATATTGCTAGCTGTGTTGGTATGGGGCCGGGTTTTCCATTTAGAAAACACGTAGGCGTTGGGCTTAGTTATTATAAGGGTTTTGGGATTATAGGGAAGTTGGTGTATAATATTCATATTGGGCCAACTTTTAAATTATGAAGGATGAAAATGATGTTGGGCTTGAAATATATATATATATATATATATATATATATATATATATTTTTTTTTTTTGGGCTTGAAATATATATATATATATATATATATATATATATATATATATATATATATATATATATATATATATATATATATATATATATATATATATATATATATATATATATATATATATATGCGGATCAAAAGTCCCCCTTAGAAAAGCCCTTAAAACCCCCTCATTCTAATCCATAATTTAATGTTAATATTAATGTTAATATTAATGTTAATATTAACATTAAATACTAAAATTAACATTAAACTTAACATTAAATTAATATTAACATTAACATTAACATTAATATTAACATTAACATTAACATTAACATTAATATTAATATAAAAAAATTAATATTAACATTAACGTTAATATTAACATTAATATTATGAATTAGAGTGAGGGGGGGTTTTAGGAGGTTTTCTAAGGGGGGCTTTTGATCCGCTCCATATATATGTATTATATGTATTATATATATAAATATATATAAATATATATATATATATATATATATATATATATATATATATATATATATATATATATATATATATATATATATAAAATGAGCCACTAGGCTTGGTTCCCGTGGGGTGGTGTCCCGTCCCCTTCCGCGCTTGGCTGGCGTCCGGCGACTCCCCGGCGCCCCGTACCCGCGCGAGGCCTCCACCCTCTTCTCGCCCCCCCAGCATTTTATGGGTGGCCAGGCGCCTTCTGGTCGTCGTCCCCGTGGGGAGCCGCCTCCCCCCCCCGGCACTGATGCCCGGCGTCTGCCCGTCGTGCGGCGGCTCGCCCCCCTTCTTCCTCTTCCTCGGCATCGCAGACGCCCTCGGCGTCGTCATCGTCACCGCGCGCGGCGGCCTCCGCCGGATCCGGGCCCCTCCATCCTCGGCCCCGGCCCCCCTCTCCTTTCACTCGCCATCCCCACTGCCGCGTCGCCCCCCCTTCCTGGCTCGACCACCCCCTCCGCCCTCCTTCCCGCAAGTCACCTCCCAGTTCCCTGCGTGGAAATCGCATCGACCCCTTCTCCCACCGCCCTTCCGGTGGTCTCCACCTCCGTGGCTACCTCCGCCACGGACGCCGCCTTTCCTCCGGCTCTTCCTTCCTCCGCCGTCGGGGCCGGAGACCTCCTCCCCCACCCTAACTCCCTCCTCGCAACGCCTCCGTCCTCCTTGGCTGTGGCCTTGCCAGCCGCCACCCTTTCTTCCCCTACGGGTCCTCCTTCAGCCGCGGCAGACCCTTCCGCCTCCGTACCGCCCCTTCCCGTCTCGGCAGCAGACCCCTCCTCCTCCGCCTCTGCTCCGTCTCCCTCTTCTTCGGCCGGCGCGTACTGGACTCATCCAGCCACCCCGCGGTGGGTCTAGATCCTCGCCCATCCCCAGGCGGAGGCGATCCTCCTTTTCCTGGGAGCGAGGCGCTACCCCTAGCGCTTCCGCTGGCGGTGCTCCAGCCTCGGCGCCCTGGTCGCAGCGGCCCTCCGTCCCTCCATCCGAGACCCCACCATGGCCGCCGCTTTCATCGTTCAGCCGACCTCCCCCCTCGTGGCTTCGATCATGGTGGCCTCCTCCCCCCTTCTTTGCGCTGCGTCTCCTCCTCCTCTCCTCCCGCGTGGCGTCGAGATGGGCGGACCGATGCTCCGCCCCCGGCCGCCGCGTCTCCCATCGCCTCCCGGAGCAGCCCCCCTCCCCTTCGGCTTGTTGGAGGGGGCCCTGCGGCCCCTCGGGCCCTGCCTTGACCTCGCCCCCCCTCTCCGCCGTCGTGTCCCCCTCCCCTCGCCCCCGGAGCTCCGCCTCTGCTGCCTCGACCCCGGCGTCGTCCGGAGACCCCTCTCCCGTCCCCTTCCTTCTCATGGGCGACGCCCAGGGCCTCCGGCCGGTGCGCACCGCCCCCTGCTTTCTTTTCTCCGGTCTTCCCTTTGCCTTCTCGTCGCTCGTCCTGACGGAGACCCCATCTCTCGAGTCGCCTTCGAGCCTCCGTCCCCGGCGCCTCCGAGTCACCGCCCCCGACGCCGTTTTCTTCCTCCGCCGAGCTGACCCTTCGCCTAGTCTCCGGTCCTCGGGCGGGCCTCGCCGGTGCTCCGTCTTTTCGGCATCCCCCTCCCGGCGGGTCTGCGCCACCCCTGCCGACATGTCCCGCACCGCTTCGGGCCCCCTACACCCCTTCGGGACTGGCGCCCTCGGGCCCCGCACGCGGTTCAGCCGCTCGGGACATGTGCTTGACCGCCACGTGGCCCCCTTTTCCCTGTAATGCTGTTTGTTTTTTGAATTTTGAATCGGGCCTGCGCCCGATTGCTTTGGTTTAGGTTTGGGGGTCTCTCTGGGTGTTGGGACCTGGCCCTGTATTTCTGCTATTTTTTTAATAAATTTTGCTTTATATATATATATATATATATATATATATATATATATATATATATATATATATATAGAGGGAGAGAGAGTTTGGGTAATGAAAGTTTGATGGGTATTATGGCTTGGGTTGAGTTGGGTTCTAGCTTGCTAAGCTAGGAAGAATATTGAAAATGAAAAAAAATTGTACTATTGGTTGCTAGTGTTATATATATATATATATGTGTGTGTGTGTGTGTGTTGTGTAGGCCCAACGCAATTTAAATGCCATACACACCTATTGGTCAAAATAATCAAGAAAATCTTAGAATAAAAATAATTATATATATTAAATATATAAATAAATAATTATTAAACTATTAAAATAAAGTACAGAATATAGATATAAAATATATCTACATGGACGTCTTTAGACGCACTACCCTTCTACATGGGCTTGGGTCTGGGCCGGGTCAGGTTCGGGCTTAGTTTGGTACAACCGGGTATCGTAAAAAGTCAAAAGTCCTAATAATTAAATAATTAAATCGTCTATAGGTGTTAAGTCGCAACTTCGACTGATTTTCCTAGTTGGGACACAGGTATGGCTCGGCCTTTCCTACCATGGCTAAAATACTAGTCAAAGCACACAACTACACTAGTTATGCCAAAAAAATTAGTCGATTTGCATCTCAAACTTAACCATGACTAAAGCCATGTATATATAATATTAGGCTATTATAAGTATAATCAAATATGTATACAAAATTGTATATAAATCTATTTGGCCTAAAATAAATATAAAATAACGCTACTTAGTCATTGCAACCTAACATGACTCTATCAAGTGGGTTTGGCTAGGTTAGGGTCCAAATATATTTTCTAATCAAATCGAACTCAAAAAGTTAAACCCATAAGTTCCTTGTGCCATTTGTAATTAATAGCACATGAGAACTCGATTGAGTGGCACACCCTTGATATGTGTATCGTAGGCTCAAAATGGGTCAAAACCATATATTGAGTCAAATGATTTTGATCTATGTCGAGTTTCGAACTCTCGTTAAAAGTTAAGTCTAGAATTACAGTAAATAATCAAAAGGCCTAAATTTGACCCGAAGTTGTACGAAGTCAAAAAAATATTAGGGGACAAGTTTGGATGGAAAATGATATATCAAATTGAAGGTGGACTTGTCTACTTCAAAGCTCATGAAGGACGTTTTGAAAAATTGGCGCTGCTTGTGCTCCAAAAATCAAAGCTACGTAAAAGTACATCTATAGTCATAATGAACAAAAATATATTCTAATAAATAGAAATTATATAAAAAAGTAAAATAAATAATTCCCAAAAATTAGGGTGCTTACACCCATTCACCCCGACAAAGAGTTTTCCTTTATGTTTCTTCTTATGTTTATATTCTAACAAACTGTAACGTCTACGAACTTAAAGAGTAGAACATATTTAAGTTTATTGTTGTATTTTACTTTTTCTTGAAAGTCAGATTGTTATATGTTCATTATGCTTTGTGTTGGCTAGAGAAATAGACTTTGAGTCGTGCATAAATCTCTACGCCTTTCTTGGATCTCTCTACTCTTTTTATTCGTCTTTAGGAGTAACAATCTCAAATCAAGAACCGAGTAAGATGGAGTTCAACCGTTAAAGCCTTCTCGATACAAGTTTTCACAAGCTTGTGAATATTACAACATTTGGAAGAGGAAGATTTCTTTGAATCTTTAAATTATCAATGTTGGTTATGTGTTGACAGATCATGAACCTACCATTCCCGAAGATGGAGGTGAACTTGCTATTGGCGTCACTATGACATAGCATGCCAAGTGGAAGAAAGACAATGTCCTCTGAATGCTATGGACGACTCGATGGAGGAGTCCTACATCAAGAAGGAGAAAGCTAGAGATGTCCGAAAATCTCTAGAGAAGCACTACAAGACTGACAAGAAGATGTCTAAAATCCATCTCGTTGAAATTTTCTTCACCATGCTATTTCAAAAAGGAAAGATGATGTTGCCACAAGTTAAAGAACTCCTGAAGTTGCAGATTGTCACGAACCGTACCTGAATTTTTGGACACGAGTACGTGGGTACGTCTAGCCTATACAACAATATCGACGGTAGAACACTGTCTAGACCTCAATACTCAATATCGCAATAATCTAAGTTCAACCAATATCAATTTATACTTAATCACAATATGTTAAAGGAAGGTATGGAATAAGAAAAAATAATTCTAATACAAGATCAATATATCATCCAAAGGCATCAATCTAGAATCCATAATTGACTATATATATCAAGTAATATACGGAGACAAATCTGATCAACTAAAACGTAAAACTAAAATAGAGAATATTAGCCTAGAGCTCTCCAGAGATTAACTCATGCTCAATGGTACATCAAGATCGGTCTCAACTACCATCATCATGAAGTCGAAGAATGTGGACACAACATCTCCAAAAAATGTAGTTATCCGGTCAGGATTGGAGCAAGTACAAACATGATAAACCACTCATAACATGATAGCATGTAACCAGTCAGGATTGCACTTATATCTTGATTGCATGTAACCAGTATTTGCACCTGGCCATGACATGGAACAGTATCTCGTCGCGGAGTAGTATGCCACCCCTTGTCCTGGTTTGGTTGTAGGCGTGGCTCACTGCCTCGATGATAAGATTTCTGGACCATGTTATGCTTAGGATTTTATTTAATTAATTAATTTAATTAGTTGTATCATATAGCATTTATCATATCATTAGTAATATGGCTAGGTCATGTTAGAGATTAGGGTTTAGTAGAGCCAACCCTCACCAATATAAATAATCTCATCCTTTCTTTCTTCTTATTTCCTCTTTCATTCATATTCCTCAACCAACCCACCTAGGCAAGTACATCTTGCACAAATGAAAGACCACGTATATTTTTTATTTCTTGTTATTTTTTGATTATTGTTAGTCTAGATTGTTCATCTCTTCATTCTCTACAAGTTTAGTTCCTAGAGTTTTTTTATTTTAATGGCTAGTTTTGTGTAGATCTAAGTTTATAAAACTAGAGTTTATGTGTTTTTTGGTTTTGATCTATCAAACTTAGTGGTTTTTGAAATCTAGCTGCTCCATGTTGTAGAGAATTTGATTTTATTTAGTTTTGACCTTCATTTCGTCCGATTCTGAGTCCTGTGGCCCAAGTTATGGACATTGGAAGTTTTAAGAACTCCATGGCCAAAAGCTTACCGCCTGGGACGATGACCATTCTGTCGTGCTCATGAGTCATGCATCCGCGTGTTGCATGTTTCGCACATCGTGCACCTATGCAATTCGTTGGCCGTGCACCCACGCATCGTGCATCCGTGCCCCGCGTGTCGTGCATCCGCATGCTGCATATTTTGTGCACCGTGCGCCTGCGCGATGCATTTGCCGCGTGCTTGCCTGCCATGCATCTGCACCCAGCACATCGTGCATCCGTGTGCTGCATATTTTGTGCGTCGTGTGCCCGCACGATTTGTTTGTCGTACGCCCGTACCCCGTGCATCCGTGCCCAGTGCATCGTATATCCGTGTGTTGTTCATTTCGTACGTCGTGTGCTTGCGTGAAAAATTTGTCGTGTGCCTGTGCACCGTGCATCCGCTTTCCGTACGCCGTGCATTTGCGTGATGCACGTTTCATGCGCTGTGCGCCTGCACGATTTGTTATCGCACGCCCGCACATCATGCATCTGTGCCCTGCGCCTTTCATGCGTCGCGTGCCTGCACGATTCGTTTGTCGTACGCGCGTCGTGCTTCCGTGCTCCATACGTCGTGTATAGTTTTGTCCGTACGTGCAGCGTGCCACACGTGCCGCAGGCCTGTGCCTCGCGCGCTCGTGTGCCCGAGCGCCGTGCAGCCGTTCCCCACCCGCGGTAGGTCAGTTTTGTACTCGTACGCCCGCGCTCCTTCCCCGTACGATGTGGGCCTATTCGTCGTGCGCTATGGGCCCGTGCTACACGTGCCATGAACCAGATTGTTCCGGCACATGGTTTTATATGTGCCCATACGCCTTCTTTGCTTAGCCTGACCCGTTGTGCCTATGGTACATGAGACCATGTGATCTATGTGTCTATTTGTTGGATTTTACACTTTTTGATTTCTCTAGCACGTGCATATCTTGTCCCATGCGCCTGATTTTATAATTTGATATTTTATCTAGTTTTAATGAGTTTATTAATTTGACTTTGATTTTCTGTCCTGATCTTGTGTCCTATGAGAAGACCCTGACTATGTGTCCTATGTGAGTTCTGTGTCACGAGGGATCCATGTGACTTTCTGACTTGACCGTGTCCCTGAACTTGACGGTATTTCTAACTTGATTACCTGTATACGTGCTGCTAACTTTTCTAAGTGTGTATTGAGATACAATATTTGTGTGCACTGCGTGCTATTAATAAGTGTACTGAGGTGTGACTCTTTGTGCTAAGTGATCTTTTGTGTTATAGGTAAATACATGCATCCTCTCCAGCACAGTCATGGTAATTGGTCAGTAATATTGACGTGGTATATTGAATATTTGCTTGAGGCATTACACTGAGCATGGATCTAGATTTGGGACTCTTTGAGCCGAATGTAGAATTATGCTTAGGGTACACGTACTATGGTACGACATTTAGGAGGATGATCATGTGACCACGACATGTGATTCCAAGATCAAGATAGGGTTAATCTAAGTAATTTAAATTGGTAGAAGCATTGGAAGCGAACAAAATCTTGAGATTGTATGTTACCAGCCACCCTAGGCCCCATCCTAATGTGACGGGTTGGCCACCACAAATACTGTATAGTCATCCACACTAGTGGAGTGCAGTATCTGGTTTGTGAATGCCAAGCCAGTTCTACCTATAGGAGGGTTGGAACAGTTATTGCTTGTTTTAGCATGGTGGCCTTTCGAGGAACGGTGCATTTAGTACGTGCCTGTGATAAATTGGTTTGGCTAGCCTTGCTTGGATACGACACGATTTGAGGATTCCTATATTATATGCATTATTGGGATAACCCAGACTAATCATAGAAAGCCGTAGGATTGAATGGCTGCTTATAAACCGACTTGCTTGTGATATGTTTCTTTTGTTAGTAATTGAGGAACATGGACTACAGTGGTGCGTGGTCCAGCCCATGTTCCTGTTTGGTTGTTGGGTTGGGCTATTATGCTACAATAGCCTATGGACTGAAGTTGCGATCAGAAGCCCTTAACCTGACCATGGTTATAGGATGTATCTTATCTCAGCACGATATTGGCACAGTTTGTCCTTGTTTCGTTTTAAGGGTGCCATATTGTCTTGATGATATGGTATAAGCCTATAACTCTTGAACCATGTCTTAATTTACTTATTAGATTTTGTCTTATTCATTTATGTGCTCCCTTGTGGTACTTGCTATTCGGGGCCTGACCCCGCTGGTTTTATTTTGCCAGATTTTGTAGCAGAGCCTGAGGATCCAACCTTCTACCCAAACAATGACGTATACCAGTAACTTGGGCGCCAGGGACCATGAGTGGGTTTCTTCTTCATCGCTCTGATATTTTCTATTTCGTACTTGGCAATTAGCCACCGGTACCTATTAGTCGATTATTCTGGACATTAGTTTATGTTTACATAATTATAATTAAATCAGACTGCAGCTGACTATGGTTATGTACTATTAACTCTCGATACTAGCTTATCATTTTGTGTAGCTAGTCTCATGAATCATTTAGATGAAGCGTCAGGGATGCCTTATTGCTTTGTCTTATATGATCATTATTTTCTGCTTCATGCTTTGATTGATTGAGACATAGATGTACTGTGAGACTATAGGAGACCTAATTGTAGCATGCACCTCCTAGTCTCTTGACAGCCACAATCGCCGTATGACGCCTTCGTACCTCATATGGGATAGCTGGCCTAGTCCGTCTCCGTAATTCGGTACTGGGGCATAACAGATAGAAAATATATAACAGGAAATAGAATATAAAATACACAATGAACAGGTAAAATAAAATTCATGGTATGTCAAGTAAATGTAAACAGGTAAATAATAATCATAATATGACATGTAAGAAGAAATAGGTAAACACAAAAAACACGACATATGACAATAAGGATATGGTAGAATAAACAAAATATAACCATATAAGTGTTTTGAAATACCACATTCGACATGTAAACGACTAGGGATAAATACGGTACGGCACACGTGAGTTGTGTGACTGCTATCAGGCATAGTTAGACATAGAGGATAGTTTAGGATAGTTTACATGTCTACTAAGATATTTTTTCGTTCGACTAGCACCCATGGACTGGAGTCACGACACGAAGATTCATGAAACATGAAAAATCAAGAAAACAAGATAATCACGAGCATAAAAATCACAATAAGCATGAAACCATGATAATCATGACTATAAATCCATAAAACATTAATCTCGTGTAACAAGTGTGTCAAAAATCACAAAATACATATCTAAATCATGTAGTAGAGAAATTATCAGAAAATGAATGTAATCAGTGCAAGTACTTGCCTCAGTTAGTTTGGAGTCGACGTGTGCGACATGAACGTGTCGACATGGAATAGGTTCAAATGCTATACTTCCCAAGATGATCCCAAAATGATGAAACAGACTGTTGATGTAGCATAGAATCCTAGTCCCTCTAGGATTCCTTTTCTTTTCCTCTTCCCTCTTGGATTCCTTTTTCTTTTCTTTATTTTTTTATAATCCTATTTATGATAGGATTCTTATTTTGACTTTATCTTTTATTAGGATAGATTTTATCTTTATTTTATTAGGATTATGTTGTCACAAAAGTCCTATAAATAGGCATATTTTGTATACAATTGAGAACAACTTTTAATCAATAAAATTCTTCTTTAAAGTTTGAGATTTGTTCTCTTATTTTCTTGGTTGTGGACTCGACTGTTCCGTAGATTCGGAAGCCCCTTGCTTGAGGTTTTCAAGCAACCTTCGTGCGGACCCCTCATAAGGCCCTCCGTCGGAGTTTTTGCGGCACCGCTTCGCTCTCACCAAGCAATGGTGGTCCAGTGATCGTCATCACCGATCGACTTGGCCATTGCCAAGCACGAAGGTAAGCCCGTTCCGCTATCCCGCTGCGTCAAGTGGTATCAAAGCCCCACAAATCGAGGGTTCCAATTTATTTTGGAAACCTTTGGGAATCTTTCTTTTTCAAAACAACAATGGTGAAACCAGTAACGCACGAGGAGTTTGGACATCCAGTATGTATCGTTAGGCGACTACTGTTAGCCCCAAAGATTAAAGAATCACCCCAGCACCACAATATCTTTCAAACTCGATGCAAGCTCAAAGACAAGTTATGTGACATCATTATTGACAACGGGTGTACAGAGAACATTATTTCAAGAGCAATGGTAGAGAAGATGGGACTGACCAAAGAAGCACACCCGGCTCCATATAAGATTGGCTGGATTCAACAGGGATACAACATGGTCGTCTAATTTGACGATATCCTTATCTATAGCCAGAGCCAAACTGACCATCTGAAGCACCTCAGGGAAGTTCTCAAACTTCTCCGAATTAATAAACTCTATGTCAATCTCAAGAAGTGTAGCTTTCTTACTAACCAACTCATTTTCTTGGGATTTGCTATTAGCGCTAGTGGCCTCAGTGTTGATGAAAAGAAGATTAGAGCAATTCGCGACTGGCCCACTCCAAAGACAACGACTGAAGTACGAAGCTTTCATGGCCTCGCCAATTTTTACCGACGATTCATTCGAAACTTCAGCACTATTATAGCACCATTGATATAATGCACGAAGAAAGAAAAATTCATCTGGACTCCTGAAGCTGAATCCAGTTTCATACTCATCAAGGAGAAGCTATCTACGGCGCCAGTCCTGTCACTGCCCAACTTTGACAAGTTGTTTGAAGTCGAATGTGATGCCAGCATAGTGGGCATTAGTGCTGTACTAATACAAAAATGAAGACCAATTGCCTTTCGTAGCGAGAAGCTAAGTGAAGCTCAATAAAAATGGTCAACTTATGAGCATGAGTTCTACTCGATCGTATAAGCCATCAAAGCATGGAAGCACTACCTCATTCAATGGCCATTTATCGTACATACAGATAATAAAGCTTTATCTTTCATAGACAATCCCCGTAACACAAATCGAATGCATACTAGATGGATTCAGTTTCTTCAGCGCTTCTCCTATACCATCAAGCACAAGGCCGGAGTTCAGAACAAAGTATTTGATGCCTTAAACCTCGTCTCTCTGCCTAAGATTCCGGGTCGGGACATTGGTGCTGAGCATATGTTAGAACGGCATCAATTAATACATAATAAAGTGAAACAACAACTAAAAGAATCTTATACCAAATATAAAGCAGCTGTTGATCAGTGCCGCCGCCGTAAGGTCTTTCATGAGGGAGACTTGGTTATGGTTTACTTATGTAAGGAACATTTTCCTACTGGCTCCTACAACAAATTGGCAAAAAAGAAGATCGGACCATTTCAAGTTCTACGCAAGCTAAATGACAATGCTTATGTGATTGATCTCCCTGAAGACATGCAGATCTCTCCAACCTTCAATGTCGCCGATCTTTATGAATACTTTCCACCTGGCGAACCGCTTTATTCTGATAAAAACTCAGGGACGAGTTCTCTTGAAGCATGGGAGACTGATGTAGCGTAGAATCATAGTCCCTCTAGGATTCCTTTTCTTTTTCTCTTCCCTCTTGGATTCTTTTTTATTTTTTTTATTTTATTATAATCCTGTTTATGATAGGATTCTTATTTTGACTTTATCTTTTATTAGGATATATTTTATCTTTATTTTATTAGGATTAGGTTATCACAAAAGCCCTATAAATAGGTACCTTTTGTATGCAATTGAGAACAAATTTTAAACAATAAAATTCTTCTTTAAAGTTTGAGATTTGTTCTCTTATTTTCTTGGTCGTGGACTCGACTGTTCCGTGGATTCGGAAGCCCCTCGCTTGAGGTTTTCAAGCAACCTTCGTGCGGACCCCTCACAAGGCCCTCCGTCGAAGTTTTTACGGCACGCTTCGCTCTCACCAAGCAACGGTGGTCCAGTTATCATCATCACCGATCGACTTGGCCATTGCCAAGCACGAAGGTAAGCCCGTTCCGCTATCCCGCTGCATCACTATTTCAGTGAGTCCATAATAATCCAAATATTCTAGTTTGATATATAGAAGTCCAAATATCAAGATCGGCACGATTTTCGAGATCAAGGTAGAAGTGTTTAATTCGCAAAGCATTAGAAAAGAGATTTGATTAAGAACGGATTTCATTCAAATATATTTATATATATGTATTAGGAAAATATTTATAGCTAATTATTCAGTCAAAATGATTGTTTAGAAAATATATGAATCCTAAATGATTATTTAGGATTCAAGCCCAATGATTAATATTCTATGATTTAGGGCCCAAGGACCAAGTCAAACTACCTAAATAAAATTGAAAATGATATGTAGGGCTCAAGGCCTAATTTGTAATAAATGTTCTGGAACCCAATGAGTGAGTCCAACCCTCTTAAATATTATATATAGGGCTCAAGGCCCAAGTCCAAAATATGAATTGTATATGTAGGGCTCAAAGCCCAATTTAAATATAATTGAGAGTCAAAATAAATATTAAAGCTAAATTATGTAAGGCCAAGGCCTATAATATTAAATCAAAATTGCATTTAGGTCCGAGGCCCATATAAAACAATTTGATTGGCCTAACTATTTGTTTTAGAGCCTAAGCCTAATATACTGTTGTTGCTATTCATAAAAAATGAAAATTAAAGAAAAAGAAAGAAAGAGAATGTGATTGAGAGCAAAAGAGAGATAGTAGAGTTAGAGAGAGAAAGAGAGATCAATAGAGAGAGAAAGCGTGGTCGAGAGAGTGAGAGTGAGAAATTAAGAGAAAGAGGTCAGGATTTTACTTGGAGAAAGAGCGCTTGGCTGGGGAGATAGGAGGGCGACGTCGGCTAGCCACGGTGAAGACGAGCGGATGTTGGCCCGCAAGGCGAGGATGAACGATACGGTATGTCTGATGAGGTTGAGGACCGGTGGAGATAGCTTGGGTGGTGCTCCAACCAACCGGGAAGGATCTACCAATGGAAGCGACTAGAAGAGAAGGTTCGTTGGGGCCAGAGAGCAAGGACGGAACCAAGAATTGAAGTCGTCCTGGGCTGAACTAAAAAAATGATCAAAACATGTATGCATGTTTAAGAAATTTTAATTTTAACAGAATTAGCACAAAAAATATGATAATAAACTGATAAGTTGATCAAAATATGATCGCATGCATGTTTAAAAAATTAATTGTACATACAAGAGAGACGCTTTGTATTGAAGTTGGACTCTTCGATTCTTCAAAGAATAAAATTCATCTATTATCGAATATGAATCGATTATTTTTGATATCTCTCTTTCGATGAAGATAACCATTGAATTGGCTAAGGATCGGTGCCACCGACGCCACCACAAGATCGGATGTCGACCTCAGACAGGGGATGGGGCGACATGTAGAAGAGGAGTTTAGAGGTATCTGGAGCGAAAGTGAAGATGAGGAGATGAAAGGAGTTGGAAAGGTAATTTATAGAGAGAGGTTAAGTGATACCGCAATACCAGAGAGGGGATGGGACGCCAGACGGCCGGCGGGATCGGTGGGGGAAGGGCTCGAGGCCAAGATCGGGGGAGGGGACGTTTGTAGAAGACATGTTGGATGGGACTATTATAGTAAGATTGTGAGAGAGAAGAAAAGGCACATCGCGTACAGTAGAAGACATAGCGATGGCGTGCAGCAGAATCGGGGGGGGGAGCACAGGCGCACACATCAAATAAGAAAAGGGGGCGGGCGAGTCGGGTGACCTAAAGTTTGGATTTGGTGGGCTAGTTCTTGGACTTGCATGTTGTTGCATCCGGGCTTATGGGTGGGCTGAAAGCTTGGGCTCGACATATTACAAGTAAAAAAATGTCAAATTTTGGGTGGGCTAGAGCCTACCCTAGCCCCAGCTATAGTTCCGTCCATGCAGGAGAGGGAGCGACGGTGACGACGTTGGGGGATGGCTTGGCGGTAGGAGGAGGTTGCGGTCGGATGGATGGGGGCTGAGGTGGAGGTAGATCTGTCAATGGATAGTCGAAAATTCGAATTCGATTCGATTCTGTATCTGAATTTTCGGATATATTTTAAAATTTTGATATCGAATTCGGATATCCAAATATTTTTCGGATATTATCTATTTTCGGATATGAATTCGGATATTACGATATTCGAATCCGTTACTATCTGATCAGACTTTAAATTACAAATTTCGGATATCGAATTCGGATATCGGATTTAGATATCCAAAATTATATATATATATATATATATATATATATATATATATATATATATATATATATATTATATATATATATATATAATAGATATATTAGTATAATGTATATGTAATATATATTGATTAATGGAGAAGATTACATGATTTTATTTTCAACTGACTTTTATATAAATCAATTACAATATAATTTATATATAATAGTAATATATATTAATTACAATTTGCAATAGAGAAAAGATTCATATGTGTGAGCAATTGAATTTGGTTTTCGGATATTCGGATAATAACTAAAATTTTAATATTTCAGATTTTGGATATTCAAATAATAGCATTCGAATTTTTTTAGCTAATCGGATCGGATATTATCTAATATTCGTTAAACTAGACGGATACGAATTCGAAGTGTCAAAAGAGATATATATGTTCGGATATCGGATCAGATTCGGATATTACAAAAAAATCGGATATGGATATGGATATTGCCATGTCCGTACCTATAAGCATTCGTTGACACCCCTAGGTAGAGGTACTCCGGGCGGTACCTCTCGGTCGACTCGTCGGGGCTGGGGACGGTGCTCGGGAACGACAGCCCCATCATGCTGGAGAAGTCGTACACATGATAGTGGAGAAGTGGTGCGGGGGCGTGGTGGTGGTGATAGCTGGAACGGGGTGGTGGTGGCTTGTCGGTGTAGGTGGTGATGGCTAGAGCATAGTGGTCTATGTGGTATAGGTGGTGGTGGTGGCTTGTCATGGTGTTGGCAGTGGTTACGGTGGCGGTGGAGGTGTGGTGGTGGTCGTGACAGTGTTTGCTTTGGCTGTCGGGACAGTGTCTAGACAGGGGTCGAGTTGTGTGTGGGGGATAAATTTTGTATAAAATTTTGGCTTGGAAGAATGTATGGAGAGTAGTCCTATTTTATAAGCTTGGTAGAGCTTGCTCCCCAAACATGGGATATGTCATTGTTTGTAATATTGAAGTAGAAAGGGGGCATGGAAAAGAGTGTGAAAGCATCTAGGATTTTACTAGCCACATAACTTAGCCATGACTAACTATCACATGCACTACAACAAAAAACTCTTTTAATGACGGCTAAAAAGCGTCATTAATGACGAACCATGACGCTTTTTTTTTCCACGGCAACCGTCATGAAAATGGGTGTTATAAATATTTTTTAAAAGCGTCATAAAATAACCGTCATGAATAGTTTCTATAAAAGAGTTGTGAATAGTTAATATATAGTGCACAATTCAAAACAATTTTAAAACGTCATGAATAGATAATATATATAGGCTCAATGCAGCACATTTATAACACTTTATACTATTCAAATTAGCACATTTATAATGCTCTATACTGCACAGTAGATATTACATTCCAAAAACTTAACATTATATATCACCATCTTTATTACATTTCTCAAAATAGAGTACATATCAACATCTTCATTACATTGAATATCCAAATACAGATTGTACCCAGAAAATAGGAATAAATCTCTCTTTTGCTAACCAAATTATTAGAAATATTTACTTAAGTAGATTCTGATCATGGATCTTCTCTCTGCCATCTCTTGAAGATATCGGGAGTCCTAAAGAGAAGTAGTGTCACAGCTGAGTGATCTGAAGGAGCAGCCAAATCATCATTGCCAAAAAAAATTCTTGTTCTTCTTCTTTTCCTTGACTGCACTGACCTTGACTGCCAATTCTCCAATAGCCCAACAAGCATTATTTGCTACTGATGCAGCCTCCTTACACTGACTTGGGTTCTGAAATAAATTATAAAGACTTTGGGGATCAAAGTCCGTAAAATAAAATTAACTCTGTAGTTTCAAAAAGATAAATAAATTAATCACTTACCAATTGTTTGGCTGCAACATTTAGAAATTCTGATAAGCGGGAGTACAAATGTACAGGGCACACCTGGAAATATTTTGCAATTCTTAGAACTGCTGCAGCATGAAACCTTTTTAAATGAACAAGTATAAAGTTTCAATTTTTCACTCACTCTAGCAAGGTCTCCAAGAAGTGCAAGGGCACTTTGCCGTATATCAGCAGAATCATCCATGCAACATTGTAAAAGCAAGTCTCTCAAATTGGTTTGCCCGACCTAAAGGCAAATCACAGAATATTGGAAAGTCCATTTTCGCCATAAGTATGAAAATGTACAGAACACCTAGTACAGTAGATCACGTAACTGATAAGAAAGCAGTCACAAATAGAGTTTCTACCACCATAACTGACTGTAGATGATTAAACATACCATATATGTATTTCGAAAATATGACTGGTGAAATACAAGGAAATGCATAATGACACACCAAAAGCATTTCGTCAATAATTGCTTGAAGTGCATCAAAAACTAACTGAATTGTATTTGTACAAGGAAGAAAATAACTAATAGAAAAAAATTAGAGGTAGTATAATATAAAGAATAAAAGTAGTATAAATAAGTGGAAAATGAAAATGCATTAGGTATATTCACATATAAATATTTTTTACATCCAGGACAACGTTCAAATCAAAATATTGTGGTGTGATAGGGACTTGAGGCATGAAAAAATGAAAATGCTCAAAAGGAACCTGATATTTTCCATAACCACACATGAGGTGCTGTAAAATGATTTCTAAGTGTGGTGCCAATTCTTCAGCAGCCTCCTGCCAGAAACCAGCCAAAGAAGTTGGACACAATTAATAGAAAAGAAGGATTTCATCAAACTCTTAATTATCGGGGAAAAAACCTCTTCAAGTGTTGCGAAAGCTGAACAAGCAGCCTCCTGCACTCGCTTATTGGAATATAAAATTCTTTGAAGTAGTCCCATGAGAATTTTATCAAATTGTTCCGGGCCATTTTGATGATTAATCCCCTGCATGAGAAATTACATGGTGTTCAGGTCAACTTCTATATGGAGAGAAATAGAGAATGCACTGACTTCAAAATAAGTAACGAGTAAGCATGTTCTTGTAAAAGCCATAAAGAAAAATGAAATCATATTGCTTGCCACTACAGACGTTACTAGTAATGGAGAATCATATCCAGAGCAGACAGCTTGACAAGGCAAGATAAAAATAATTGAGAAATCAAAACAGGATCCAATTCATTCGGTCTTTCTTCAATTTCTATAGATACAATCACTAACATATAACTGCCTCGGATTGTCATGTTTGTTTGTACTTTGTATTGGTATCATATAACGCATATGATGAAGGCAAGCCCCATGCACTATTCTCGAATGCTAGAAGATGCAGATAAGACCAAATGGATAGATTAGGCTCATCAGAATTGTACAGTGCAATTAGTTCTTTACATCCTGTTCTTCATGAGTACAGTCCCAATTCTTAACTCTTAAGAGGAGAAATTATAGAATCAGAACGTTCATTTTACTCTTGGTTAAGTAAATCTATTTACTCCTGCATCTGTATAAGTTGTGCATGAACAGTCTAGCTCTGTTCAATAACCATTTTTTTAATATCAAATTTTTGGCATTTTCTTCGAATACCTAAAATAGATACGATCATAGAAAATGTAAAATATTTGATAGGATCCATTTAAGAAATGTAGAATGTCAGAGAAATTCAAATTATGTGAGGACTGTTTCGGATAAAGCTCAAGCAGCACAAAATACATATCAAAAATTACAAATCATATGCCAATAACCAATGTTATAGAAAGCTCTAGGCACTTAATCATTAAAAAGAGATTATAATTTTCTAGTTCATTGAAAGTAATACAAAAATATATTTTTATGTATATAGAAAACAAGATTACATTATAAAGAACTTTAGCAAACACTCAAATTGCCCAAAGACTACAATAACAACTATTGAACAAATAGAATTATAATTTATAATTCACCAAAAATAATATAATTTAAAAATAAAAGGTCAATATAAATAATTTTGAGTCAGGCCAAAAACTAACCAAGAAAATAAAGGGGATCATGCTAAAAAATTATTTTTTGAACAAAATTGACAAAAAAAATAATTAGACCAAAATTGGCTTTAAAATTACCTCCAATTGATGGAGGAACCTTTTCAGTCATCATCTTCTTTCTTCAATCTCTAGAGGCCCATCTAGAGAGAGAAACTACTCTAAGGCAATAGTGTTATCTTCTTTCTTCATTATCAAAGTAAACTTACTTTAGTACAGAAGATACTTAGTGAGAAATAGTAAACCTCACTTAAGGATGGGCTGAAGATTGATAAAAAGCTAAACTGCATTTGTTTATAAGGGATTATAGTGCCATTGGCACATTGTGTCCACCATATAGTACACCTTTCTAACTGGGAATTTGGCATTAAAATTTCCTTCCAAATGCCAGGTCCAGAGTTTGCCATGCAACTCCCAGCAAACATAAATAATGGCATATTTTGACTTGGAATTTTGTTCATGTTTATCTTACTTCTAAAATAGTTTTTGAAATGGAACTCGGTCATTTCAAAGCATGACAAGCACTGATTGAAAGGAACTCAAGCGAGAAACCTTCCTATTTTGTGTATGCAGCAATATGAGTATATACAAACATTGATTTACAGTTAAGAGAGACGTCCCTATGTTACGTATGCAGGACTATGTGTATATACATATTTTGAGACACCCATGAAGGGAGTAAATTATGTTGGTAGATTGCTCCACTGACATCGTTTAAACTAGGCAGTTACAAAGATAAAGATCAAGACCTCCTCCTTAATGGAACAAAATGCAAATGCCAACAACCATTAAACTTAACAGGGGCTACGAATACAAAGCCTCCATCCAATCTTGGTATCAACTGCATGATACCTTATTTGTTATTCAGTTCTTAGAGCAACACATAATATTTAACAAGTTACGAAAAATGAAGCAATGGAAGGCAGAAAACAACTGCTTTTCCAGGTACCACTCGTACCAGATGTCCAGGCCATCAGAATTCCATATTATATCAGCTTGCACTGCAGATGAGCAGCAAAACAAACATAAATTGAGCAATTTCAACACAAGAATGGTAGTCCCTGCTAGGCCGTGTGACGGAGGACCAGTTTGAGTTTAGTTATTTGTAGATTTGAGTCAGACTTGTATCTATTTGGTTTATTTAGATTTAGTCTTGGTTTAGTTGCAACTATATTAGGTTTGTAGTTGATTAGTTGTCTCTAAGCCATCAAGTCACTTGTGGCTATATAAACATGTAATCAGGACCTTTTATATAAAGAACTGGGACTTGGATTATGCTCTCGTAAGATGGTGTGAAGCCCTTAACAGGGGCTACGAATACAAAGCCTCCATTCAAATCAAAATATTGTGGTGTGATAGGGACTTGAGGCATGAAAAAATGAAAATGCTCAAAAGGAACCTGGTGTCGGTCCTCCGTACGCCTCCGAGTTTGGCGGCCACCGCAAATTCGCCAACGCCCGATCAAAGCTTTCAGAAGAAAATGATGGCCAGGAGTGGCGTTCATGTCCTCAATCAAAACAAACCCATTTTTCTTTTTAAAACAAAAACTATCAGTGGGCTGAAAGAAATCCATAACAAATTCAATGAGACTGTAATCAGGAAGACAGAAGGGCTCACATTGATGGGTCGAGATAGTGTTGAGAGAACTCGTATCCGCCGGAGCTCGGCTTCTGCAAGGGGCGCCCGACAATGGTTCCGACGACAAGTGGAGGCGGCAGCGAGTGACGATAGGTGGTGCTCCGCTATGCGTTCACGGCAGGGTTGCCTCCGGCGATCGGCCACGTAGTCCGCAGCCTCCTCCAGCATCCTCGACGCCGCCAGCTTCCTGCACCCCGGCACCAGCCGCATCCACGAGGCGGTCGAAGAGGCCGAACGGCGGGTCTTTCTTGTACGCGTTGGCCACGGACCCGAAGACCAATCGGAGGAGGGGAGCCGCGTGGACTCTCCCTCCGTAGGAGCCTCTCTGCAAGATCGAGATTAGGGTTTCAACAAGCCCTCTCCATCTTGTCACCCTCGTTTCCCGTATTTTCCGTATTTTTCTATATTTCGTATTTATACTCGTATCTGGATTTTGGCATGTATTTTTATTTTTCTCAGCTTGTGGAATTTTAGTATTCCTCGTATTTTTGGGTTTTCTCATGGCTCGGTTTTATTGGGGATGGTTCGGTTTGGTTCAGTTTTATGTGTTGGAACACCCTAGCCCTATGCTACACCCTCAACCCACCACAACTCCCCCTCTTTATATCTCCACCAACCTCTTCTCTCTCTTCATAACCACCATTAATTTCTTCTTCTTCTTCTTCCTCCGCACAACTTCCCAACCCTTAGGCAAGTGCATCTTGCCACTTCATGAGAACCATATTTTTTTGGTCCATTTATTAGAGTAGGCCATGGAGACCAATATTAGTTCTTGGGTTTTTGTGATTTGGAGCCTCTATTGTTGTAGATCTAAGTTCTCCTATTTTCGGATTTTGTATGTTTTGATCTATTTTGGTTGGTTTTCTTTGAGTTCTGATGTTTCCATGTGGAAGAGCTTTCAGTTTCACCCAAGTTGGAACTTTGGAAATCCGGATTTGGAGTTCGGATGGCCAAGTTATGAACTCGTGAAACTTTGGGTTCTTCTTTGGTGTTCTTGCTGTTTGGAGAAGACAGTGAGCAGTGTGCATAGCTGTTTAGCTTACGCACACTGAGCTACGCGTGCTCTTTAGCACTGTGTACGCAGACTTGAGTACGCTTCCTGTTGGAAGCGTGTCTCCTTGAGCGTGCGTGACTTTTCATGCAGCGCTCCCTGTAGCGTGCGTGACTTTCACGTATGCTGCTTCCTTGAGCGTGCGTGACTTTCACGTATGCTGCTTCCTTGAGCGTGCGTGACTTTCACGTATGCTGCTTCCTTGAGCGTACGTGACTTTCACGTATACTGCTCCCTTGAGCGTGCGTGACTTTCACACACTGCTCTCTGTAGCGTGCGTGACTTTTCACATACGCTGCCCCTTGAGTGTGCGTGACTTCTCACGAACACTGCTCACTTGAGGGTGCCTTGGTACGCAGACTTGAGTGAGCCTTGCGTGCGTGCTTTTGCACGTATGCTGCCCCTTGACCCCTTGCTTAGCCCACTGACTCTTGGAGTTTTGGTTTTATTTCTTTAAGCTTGGCTCTTCTATAACCCCGTATTTTGATATTTTATTAGATATTTTATGCCCATTTTATATCCTTACGCCTTTTGTCATGAACTTGATTTTACTTGTTATGTTTGGAATGACCATTGTACATGACTTGGTATGACAAGGAACTAGCATAACACGACAGTGACCCGTAGTGGTGCACTCTTGACATGACCAACATGACTTGATAGTGGCCCGTGGCGGCGCACTCCTGACTTGACATGACTTGATAACTTAACTTGACCTGTCTTGACACCGTGGGTGGTTCTTTCTTGCTTGCTTGTTAATCCACTTGTCCAGTCTTGCATCATGTCTAGGATAGAACTCCTGAGTACCACGGTCAGGAGTACCTACTAAAATGGATTAAGGTTAATAACTAGAATAACTCAGTAGTCATGAAGAGATGACACAGCTACAGGCAATCCCGTTACCTGGGCGCTCTTGGGATATGTAGCCTGCCGTCGAGTAGGGCACATTTCCAGCGCACCGTCGAGTGTTGCACCCTCTAAGTCACCTAAGGGTACATTTGTCTTCTGGGCGATGTACCCACCTGAATTCAACCCCTAATTTTCGACCTGGGTAGCCTGGATGGTCTGCAGGGCTTGTGGCTGTAGAACAATCTCACTGCATCTTGTTAGTAATTAGGCATGTGATAACCCTAGTTAGTTAAAGTAGTAAGCCGTAGGATCTGCTTGGCCGTGATTGATTGAATGAGGTATAACCAGTCTAGCCATGTTTTGATCCAGTACAAGAATGCTTCCTGTCTTGATTACTTATATTATTATCTTGTCGATAAATGGTGGGAAACCAAGCTCTGTTCAGATGAAGGGTTACAACCCCGGTCCTTGTTTGGTTTACGGGTTGTAACCTGGCTATCGGAATAGTTCCATGGTTATCTCGTCGTATATCATCCTGGCATGTTTTCGTAAATTCTAGTTTTAATATTAGATTTTCTTGTGCTGATTGCTGGCTTTTGTTCTTATTTCGTGGCCCCCTTGTGGCACTTGCTCTTTCTGGGGTTGACCCAGCTGGTTTTGTGTGGCCAGATTTCGGAGCAGCTCCCGAGGATCTACCAAGCTTCCAACCCAATGGTGGCGACTAAAAGGAACCCGGGCTACGAGTGGGTTTTCTATTTTTGTTTCGCTCACTCTATTATAAATTATTCTTTTGAGGCGTTTAGCCGACGAGCACCTGTTAGCTCGATGCACTTTTACTTACTGTCTGCCTACGGGCTGTAAACATGATTAACAAATCCTAGGATTGATCATGTATGACTTAAACTCTTGCTAGTCCTCGCATTTTGTACGACTAGCTTCATGATCAGCTGATATATAATATTTGGGACGCCTTTTATTGTATATTTAATGATCATACATCTTGTAATCATATTACTTGCTTGAGATTGAGACAATAGGCTTGACCTTAAGAGACTGTTGGCTTGTAGTAAACCCTCATATCTAGACAGCCGTGACCGTATAGTTGAGATGTATTCTATTTCAATATACGTAGCTGGCTATGTCTGCCCCCGCTCTCCAATATTCTGGTTCTGGGGCGTGACATGGTTTAAGTGGTGGCCCATGCAGGTCCTGTCAATCAAGAAATGTGAGGGTTTACCGAATAGATGTCTCAATCAGTATTCGCCCTTGATCTCCGCCCGTATTTTCAAATCCCTAAAATTCTTGCCCTGGTTACATGCTTGTATCGTTGATCTGTCCTGGTCCTTCCTTATTGTTTCCCTGTGTCGTCTTCTTCAGCGGCACTGTACCTGACCCTGCCGATCAGCAAGGAGAAGCACCTCCCGTGGGCCAGCAGCAACCTGGAGATCAAGCCCAGCATTCCGGAGTAGCCTCCAGAGTTGTGCCTACTGGAGGGGAGTCACCAGTTCGGCCCGTCCAGCCCGCAGAGCCAGATGATGGTACCTTAGTAGGCCTCATCAGAACCTTGATAGCTTCCCAGGATCGTCGAAGCGACGCCCTGCACCAGACAGTTCAAGATGCTTTGACCCGAGGCGGATATCCAGGGAACCATGCGGCGAACAATTTCAAGCGATTGAACCCTCCTTTCTTCGACGGCACCGAGGATGCGATTGCCGCGGATGCATGGCTTCAGGACACCGAGGTGGTTCTGGAAGCAGCTAGAACACCCGAGCATGAGAAGGTGGCGGTAGTACGCCTGCAGTTGTTGGATTTGGCTCGCAATTGGTGGGCGACGCAGGCCATGGGATTAGTGGCACCCATTGCTTGGGCAGTATTTAGAGAGAGATTCCAGACGAAGTACTTTGATGCTGTGGCTCGGTACGACCTGCAGACCAGATTTACCAACTTGAAGCAAGGAGGCAGATCAGTCGACAGTTATGCATCGAAGTTTTCTAGAGGCAGTAGGTTTGCCCCCACCTTGGTGGCGACCGAGTTTGATAGGGCCCAGCGGTTCCAGCAGGGACTGCATTTAGAGATCTTGTTGGCGGTTGAGCAGTTCGAGCACCAGACATTCGATGCAGTCTTGAGAGCAGCTAGGAGGCATGAGTACACCTTCCAGAGGATCGTGGATAGGACCGGAGGTAGGAAGCGGTCCTACAGTCAGATGCACCAATCATCAGCTCCAGCTCCAGCAGCTAGGGGATTGACCATTGGAACTCCGAGGCGGGCGGCCTCAGTAACGTCGGTTCAGCATTCGACCCCGACGTACCCGCAGTAGCAGAAGCAGAAGCAAACTTCCGCGATGGGATGTTCTCATTGCGGGAAGCCAGGGCATATGGTGGCAGATTGTCGCAGGGCGCAGGGATTGTGCCTGGCTTGTGGAGCAGCAGATTATAGGATTGGGGCTTGCCCGAATAGGGGTGGTTCATCTGCATCCAACCCTTCTAGCTCTTCGGTGAGAGGACCGGCCCCAGCACCAGTTCAGCAGCAGTAGTATCAGTCTTCGAGGCCCTTGCCGCCTCAGTCTCAGGCATTCCAGCAGCAACACCCCCAGCAGTATGCACAAGCCCAAGCTCAGACCCAGAATAGGCAGAGAGGTTTCCAGCAGAGGGGACCAGCAGCCAGAGGACAAGGTCAGGCCATGATGATGGCTGTGGAAGAAAAAGTTGCACCAGGTGAGGTAGTGGCAGGTACTATTCTTGTCAACTCCTTTCCAGCTTTGGTATTGTTTGATTCTGGTGCATCGCATTCATTCATGTCTGCACGATTCGCGACACGGATAGGATTGGAGCCCAAGTCATTATCAGTGAGGCTCAATATACTTACTGGTAATGGTCTTGTGGGAGTAGATCGAGTGTTTTCCTCGTGTCGGATCGTAGTTAGCGGTAGGGAGTTCCCCGCTAGATTCATAGAGTTTCCTATGGCAGACTATGATGTAGTCCTAGGCATGGATTGGTTGAGGAACCTGTATGCTAGGATAGACTGCCATATTGGCAGAGTTGTCTTTGGTATCCCCGGCGAGCCAGAGTTTTCGTTTTTCAGAGGCGCAGTGGAGCCGTCTTCCCCAGTATTGCGGATGGCAGTAGCAGCAGTGCAGTTACCCCGGATAGTTGAAGAGTTTCCAGATGTCTTTCCAGATGAGCTTCCAGGGATGCCACCAGAGCGGGAGATTGAGTTCACTATAGACTTGATTCCCGGGACAGCACCAGTGTCAGAGCGAGTCTACAGGATGGCGCCTTCAGAATTAGAGATTTTGTATAAGATGATTGAAGAACTGAGGACCAAGGGATTCATCCGTGCAAGTGGATCGCCTTGGGGAGCCCCGATGCTTCTTGTGAAAAAGAAGGATGGTACGTCCAGGCTATGTGTTGATTATCGTACCTTGAATTCGGTGACAATCAAGAACAGATACCCTCTTCCGAGGATAGATGACTTGTTTGATCAGCTCAGAGGGGCTTCAGTATTTTCGAAGATCGACTTGCGGTCGGGATACCACCAGATCAGAGTCAGAGAGCACGACATCCCGAAGACAGCGTTTAGATCGAGGTATGGACATTGGGAGTTCCTTGTTATGCCCTTTGGAGCGACCAATGCGCCGGCCGTATTCATGGACCTCATGAATCGCATTTTCATGCCTTACTTGGATCAATTTGTGATCGTGTTCCTAGATGACATCCTGGTCTACAGCAAGAGTGAAGCAGAGCATGAGCAGCATCTCAGAGTCGTCCTTCAGACGCTTCGGGAGCATCAGTTGTACGCCAAGTTCAGTAAATGCGAGTTCTGGCTCGATCGCATTTCGTACTTGGGTCACATCATTACCCGAGGAGGAGTGGAAGTGGATCCCCAGAAGATTGTGGCTATCGAGTCATGGCCGGTACCCAGCTCAGTGGCAGAGGTTCGTAGCTTCCTTGGATTGGCCGGCTACTACCGGCGGTTCGTTTCAGATTTTACAAGGATTTCAGCGCCGATGACCCAGTTGACCCGCAAGGATGTGCCATTTGTTTGGACAGCAGAATGTCAGGAATCATTTGAGAAGTTGAAGCGAGGTTTGATAACGGCTCCCATTCTCACCCTTCCAGATGGGACCGGAGGATTCACAATTTATTGCGACGCTTCAGGCAGAGGATTGGGGTGTGTCTTGATGCAGCATAGGAAGGTAATATCTTATGCGTCACGTCAACTTCGTGATCATGAGAAGAATTACCCGACCCACGACTTGGAATTAGCGGCGGTAGTGTTTGCTTTGAAGTTGTGGAGACACTACTTGTACGGAGATAGAGTGGAGATCTTTACTGATCATAAGAGCCTGAAGTATGTTTTCACCCAGAAGGACCTTAATATGCGACAGAGAAGATGGCTCGAGCTATTGGTGGACTATGAGGTGGATTTGCAGTATCATCCCGGGAAGGCCAACGTTGTAGCAGATACATTGAGCAGGAGAGCCGGAGTTTATTTCCTGACGGCACAACCAGAATTATTGGCAGATCTTCAGAAGATGGGAATTGAAGTGGTTCTTCCTACCAGTGTGGCATTGATGGCCAGTCTACAGGTTTAGTCCAGCATAGTTGAGAGGATCCGGATGGCGCAGTCAGCAGATTCCAAGCTCCAGCGACTCAGAGCAGAGTGTGAAGCAGGAAGAAGGCCAGAGCTATGTATCCATGAAGACGGTACACTTCGACATAGTAAGCATCTTTGTATACCCAGTGGAGATATCAGACAGAAAGTCATGGCAGAAGCCCACAGTTCACAATATTCTATTCATCCGGGTGGTACGAAGATGTACCGTGATATCCGTCAGCATTTTTGGTGGAATGGCATGAAGAGGGAGATAGCCCGGTTTGTCTCTCGGTGTTTGGTTTGCCAACAGGTTAAAGCTGAACATCAGAGGCCCGCTGGACTTCTTCAACCCTTACCGATCCCAGAATGGAAATGGGAACATATAAACATGGATTTCGTGACCGGATTGCCCAGATCTCCGGCCGACAGAGATGCTATTTGGGTAATTGTGGACAGGCTTACCAAGGTGACACACTTTCTCCCATTCAGAGTTGGACAGTCGACGGCACAGCTAGCAGAGATGTATCTCAGGCAGATCGTCAGGCTTCACGGTGTGCCAGTCAGCATCACCTCGGACAGGGATTCAAGATTCACATCACACTTTTGGCGCAGCTTGCAGAAGAGTTTGGGGACTCGTCTTCAGTTCAGCTCAGCTTATCACCCACAGACGGATGGACAATCAGAGCGCATAATTCAGACTCTTGAAGATATGTTGAGATCTTACACCCTTGACTTCTGTGGTTCATGGGAGAATCATCTGCACCTGGTGGAATTCTCGTACAACAACAGTTATCAGGCCAGTATCCAGATGGCACCCTTCGAGGCTCTTTATGGCAGGAAGTGTAGATCCCCGCTAGCATGGGACGATGTCGGGGAGAGGCAGATGCTCGGACCCGAGTTGATTTCCCAGACGGTTGAAGTGGTCAGGAAGGTCAGAGATCACCTCCGAGTTGCCCAGGACCGCCAGCGCCATTGGGCCGATGCTCATCGGCGTCCCTTAGAATTTGCTATCGGCGACCATGTATTCCTTAGGATCTCGCCTAACCGCGACGTCATTCGCTTCGGCGTGCGGGGAAAGCTTAGTCCTAGGTATATAGGGCCGTTCGATATTCTAGAGCGAGTAGGAGATGTATCCTATCGTCTCGCTCTTCCGCCGTCGCTAAGTGAGGTACATGATGTATTCCATGTGTCCCAATTACGACGGTATATTCCGGACCCGAGCCACATCCTAGACCATTCGGAATTGGTTGTTGGTACCAACCTTTCGTATGAGGAGAGGCCCGTGTCTATATTGGACCGGAGGGAAAAGATACTCAAGAACAAGACTATTAAATTAGTCCGTGTTGCTTGGGGTCATCACTCTCTAGGTGAGTCAACGTGGGAGCATGAGGACGACATCCGATCGCGATATCCCTACCTGTTTGACTCGTGAGGTATAATGTCTTTCTTATGCCTTACGTTTTCCCTTCCTTGCTTGCATTGTATGATTGTATGATTGAACTGCTTAGTGTAACTTGGCTGTGCTTAGTGTAGCTTGTTGTGACAATCTCTAGCTCCTTGATTAAATTCCGAGGACGAAATTCTTTTAAGGTGGATAGAGTTATCACCCTCGTTTCCCGTATTTTCCGTATTTTTCTATATTTCGTATTTATACTCGTATCTGGATTTTGGCATGTATTTTTATTTTTCTCAGCTTGTAGAATTTTAGTATTCCTCGTATTTTGGGGTTTTCTCATGGCTCGGTTTTATTGGGGATGGTTCGGTTTGGTTCGGTTTTATGTGTTGGAACACCCTAGCCCTATGCTACACCCTCAACCCACCACACCTCCCCCTCTTTATATCTCCACCAACCTCTTCTCTCTCTTCATAACCACCATTAATTTCTTCTTCTTCTTCCTCCGCACAACTTCCCAACCCTTAGGCAAGTGCATCTTGCCACTTCATGAGAACCATATTTTCTTGGTCCATTTGTTAGATTAGGCCATGGAGACTAACATTAGTTCTTGGGTTTTTGTGATTTGGAGCCTCTATTATTGTAGATCTAAGTTCTCCTATTTTCGGATTTTGTATGTTTTAATCTATTTTGGTTGGTTTTCTTTGAGTTCTGATGTTTCCATGTGGAAGAGCTTTCAGTTTCACCCAAGTTGGAACTTTGGAAATCCGGATTTGGAGTTCGGATGGCCAAGTTATGAACTCGTGAAACTTTGGGTCCTTCTTTGGTGTTCTTGCTGTTTGGAGAAGACAGTGAGCAGTGTGCATAGCTGTTTAGCTTACACACACTGAGCTACGCGTGCTCTTTAGCACTGCGTACGCAGACTTGAGTACGCTTCCTGTTGGAAGCGTGTCTCCTTGAGCGTGCGTGACTTTTCATGCAGCGCTCCCTGTAGCGTGCGTGACTTTCACGTATGCTGCTTCCTTGAGCGTGCGTGACTTTCACGTATGCTGCTTCCTTGAGCGTACGTGACTTTCACGTATGCTGCTTTCTTGAGCGTGCGTGACTTTCACGTATGCTGCTTCCTTGAGCGTGCGTGACTTTCACGTATGCTGCTTCCTTGAGCGCGCATGACTTTCACGTATACTGCTCCCTTGAGCGTGCGTGACTTTCACACACTGCTCTCTGTAGCGTGCGTGACTTTTCACATACGCTGCCCCTTGAGTGTGCGTGACTTCTCACGTACACTGCTCACTTGAGGGTGCCTTGGTACGCAGACTTGAGTGAGCCTTGCGTGCGTGCTTTTGCACGTATGCTGCCCCTTGACCCCTTGCTTAGCCCACTGACTCTTGGAGTTTTGGTTTTATTTCTTTAAGCTTGGCTCTTCTATAACCCCGTATTTTGATATTTTATTAGATATTTTATGTCCATTTTATATCCTTACGTCTTTTGTCATGAACTTGATTTTACTTGTTATGTTTGGAATGACCATTGTACATGACTTGGTAGGCAAGGAACTAGCATAACACGACAGTGACCCGTAGTGGTGCACTCTTGACATGACCAACATGACTTGATAGTGGCCCGTGGCGGCGCACTCCTGACTTGACATGACTTGATAACTTAACTTGACCTGTCTTGACACCGTGGGTGGTTCTTTCTTGCTTGCTTGTTAATCCACTTGTCCAGTCTTACATCATGTCTAGGATGGAACTCCTGAGTACCACGGTCAGGAGTACCTACTAAAATGGATTAAGGTTAATAACTAGAATAACTCAGTAGTCATGAAGAGATGACACAGCTACAGGCAATCCCGTTACCTAGGCGCTCTTGGGATCTGTAGCCTGCCGTCGAGTAGGGCACATTTCCAGCGCACCGTCGAGTGTTGCACCCTCTAAGTCACCTAAGGGTACATTTGTCTTCTGGGCGATGTACCCACCTGAATTCAACCCCTAATTTTCGACCTGGGTAGCCTGGATGGTCTGCAGGGCTTGTGGCTGTGGAACAATCTCACTGCATCTTGTTAGTAATTAGGCCTGTGATAACCCTAGTTTGTTAAAGTAGTAAGCCGTAGGATCTGCTTGGCCGTGATTGATTGAATGAGGTATAACCAGTTTAGCCATGTCTTGATCCAGTACAAGAATGCTTCCTGTCTTGATTACTTACATTATTATCTTGTCGATAAATGGTGGGAAACCAAGCTCTGTTCAGATGAAGGGTTACAACCCCGGTCCTTGTTTGGTTTACGGGTTGTAACCTGGCTATCGGAATAGTTTCATGGTTATCTCGTCGTATATCATCCTGGCATGTTTTCGTAAATTCTAGTTTTAATATTAGATTTTCTTGTGCTGATTGCTGGCTTTTGTTCTTATTTCGTGACCCCCTTGTGGCACTTGCTCTTTCTGGGGTTGACCCAGCTGGTTTTGTGTGGCCAGATTTCGGAGCAGCTCCCGAGGATCTACCAAGCTTCCAGCCCAATGGTGGCGACTAGAAGGAACCCGGGCTACGAGTGGGTTTTCTATTTTTGTTTCGCTCACTCTATTGTAAATTATTCTTTTGAGGCGTTTAGCCGACGAGCACCTGTTAGCTCGATGCACTTTTACTTACTGTCTGCCTACGGGCTATAAATATGATTAACAAATCCTAGGGTTGATCATGTATGACTTAAACTCTTGCTAGTCCTCGCATTTTGTACGACTAGCTTCATGATCAGCTGATATGTAATATTTGGGACGCCTTTTATTGTATATTTAATGATCATACATCTTGTAATCATATTACTTGCTTGAGATTGAGACAATAGGCTTGACCTTAAGAGACTATTGGCTTGTAGTAAACCCTCATATCTAGACAGCCGTGACCGTATAGTGGAGATGTATTCTATTTCAATATACGTAGCTGGCTATGTCTGCCCCCGCTCTCCAGTATTCTGGTTCTGGGGCGTGACTCTCCACCCTTTCTCACTAGGTTTAGGGTTTTAGATTAGGGCTAAGGTTTTGGAGTTGGAGGAAAGGAAGGAGAAGAAGAGAAGGAGAGGAGGGTGTTGCTGAAAGGTGGAGACGAAAGGAGGAGGGAGACGAAAGGAGTTGGGGGAGAGGAGGGAGACGAAAGGAGGAGAAGGGGAAGACTAGAACGATTTTGGGGAGAGGGGAATTTTTGTTGAAGCGCGGGATGTAGCAAGGATTTTACCAAAAATTGAACTTAAAAAATATTACAAGTTTGCCACCGCTCTAAAATATTAATAACGCTTTGTTTTATAAACGTTATAAAAAGTCCGGAATTAGCCTAAACCGTTATAGAAAAAAGGTATTTCGAACTTTCATAACGCTTTTTTATCAGCCGTCATGAAATCCACTTATCAAACGTCATTAAAAGGGTTTTTGTTGTAGTGATGGCTAAGGACTAACTAATTTATAATTAGTTAAGACTAATAATAATTATTAGTTAATAATAAATAATTAAAACAAAATCTTTTCCTTTATTCTTTTTCTTTTGAAAAGTATTTAGAATAAATAATAGAAATTAAAGAAAATTCATAATTCATGATTTTAAATTAAAAAAAATTAAGGAAAATTTTATAAACTCAAAAAAATATAGAATTTGATTTTAAGGAGTTACAAATCTACCCTATTTAAAAAATTTGTCCTCGAAATTTACGAAGGACACGATCAAATAATATGAGTTAATTGATAAGGTAATTGTTGAATTGACCCATCATAGATCAATACAAGAAAAGAGGAAGAGGAGATAGCTTAAGATAGGAATAGCTGATTGAAAGTACTATCCTAAAATATCGGTTTAACCTTTGCTTAATTGATCATGAATCCTATAGAAAACCCTCAAGTTTCCCAGCAAGAAATTTTCCTCTGTGTTTCTTCTTGTGTTTTGTTCTAACTTATTGTAACATTTGGTTGTATTTTACTTTTCTTGAAAGTCAGATTGCTATTTGTCCCTTGTGCTTTATTGGTGTTGGCTAGAGAAACCGACTGTGAGTCTTGCATAAATCTCTACGTCTTCTGGATCTCTCCACTCTTTTGATCTGTCTTCGGAACTAACAGAACTTCTACATATGACGACCAAAAACCTCTATATTGCCCAACCTCCTTATGTCATTGTCAGTCGATCCGATAGCAATACTCGTTATAACTTGAACTTGCATGTTATTAGAAAGCATACGCTCGTTCTGGCCACATGCCCCCAAACCTCACAATCTTTCCACCCACATCAGACCAAAATATACCTGCAACAATGTTACTCTTGCAGAGGATGCCAGAGGTTGCTTCGTTCTCAGACCAAATAGGTCAGAACGATGGATAGCGCAATACTGGTATTGTCATATATTCATTTGAAGTGGTTTAGAATTATTTTAAAATTGATAAAAATACTTAGAAAGATTAATTTATAAGTTAGACTCAATGGTACGAACACTATAACTAGAATAGCATAGTATAATTTAACCTTTTACTTTTATTGTACTTAGGCTATTTGTTCTTGTAGGTGATTCATTTTATCGGTTAGAGAGGGTTAAAGAAAACAAGATCGTGTCATAAACTTTTATTGTTTTATTTACTGGTCAATAATATTCTGTTATGAGTACTCGAGTAATAATTCTATGAAACAAAATTAGTTGATACAAAAGGCATATACATGACTGACTCAGAGTGGCATCTTCAGTACAGTTCAAAAGGATATCCGAAGTTATGTTTCAATCATGTAGGCATTGTTGAGTTGACAAATGAATGTGATGCATCTCTCCACTTACACCATGTACCTGATCTCAATCTGTAGAGATTATAGATATCTTTATTTGATCATATCTTATCTTTGTCAAATAACCACATGTTATCTTTATTGATAACTCTTGTATATTTATTTGTTATTTTTGTTTTACACATTGGGTGTATATATAAACCAACGGGTGCTCCATGGTAAAATACAATTACACATTCAAACAATATTTGTTCATGGTATCAGAGCAATAAGCTTTTTCCATGGCTTCTTCTTCTGCTAATGCGTCTTCCAACGCCTCTTTTTCCTCCAATCCTTCATCCAATGATCCCTTCCATCTATATCACTCTGCTACTCCTGGTACAGTGCTTGTAACCCATGTTCTTACCTCCACAAATTACCCCACATGGAGTCGTTCCATCCAAACGATGTTATCCACACAAAACAAACTCGGGTTCGTTGATGGATCTCTCCCCCAGCCTTCTTCAACTGATGCTTCTTTTGCTTCATAGACTTGTTGTGATGCCATGGTGAAGTCCTGGTTCATCAACGCACTTTCTTCGAAGATCGCAAATAGCGTCGTTTATGTCCCTACAAGTCACGTTATTTGGAAGGACCCTCTTGATCATTTTTCTCATAGTAATTCTCCTCGCATCTATCAACTTCGACGGTATATTGCTCTTTGTCGGCAAGATTTGGCTCCTATTTCAGTTTATTATACCCGTCACAAGGGTTTATGGGATGAATTAACTCATATTATTGAGTTTCCCTTATGTTCATGTGGCTCGTTCATGGCTTTTCAAAAATAATTTTAGCATGAACAACTTACTCAATTCGTCATGGGTCTCGATGATGC
The DNA here is from genome assembly GCA_029216955.1 of Iris pallida. Lineage (NCBI taxonomy): Eukaryota > Viridiplantae > Streptophyta > Magnoliopsida > Asparagales > Iridaceae > Iris > Iris pallida. The sequence goes on along the minus strand of JANAVB010024600.1, from coordinate 1,822,691 downwards.
TCACTCTAATACTCATAGCAATATTTTGCTAATAGATCCGCTGCCCACTCTCAATCGAGCCTATTCTTTATTGATCCAAAAGGAGCAACAACGAATCATTATGGAGACAGCGTCACCTTCATCGTCGGATTTAATGGCTATGGCCATTTCTGGTAAGAAGCAGCCTAGAATCGGCGCACCTTTTTTACGTAACAATACATCTGGTAAAAATGTTCGTGGCACTTGTTCACATTACAATGGAAAGGGGCACGCCATAGACCGATGCTATCATCTACATCCTGAACTTGCACCTCCAGGTCATCGGCTTCATCGTCTGTCATGAGCCGCCCCATTGCTACCGTCGCAACTACTTTGCCCTCAACTTCGACTACCATGCCTCTTAGTTTTACTCCAGAATTATTTCAACAGATGATGGCATTTTTTCAGTCTGGTAATGCAAAGCGTTCTGTGAACATGACTAGTACTCAACCTAATATTTATTTTTCATCTTTTCAATGGATCATTGACTCTGGGGCCACCCATCACATGATTTCCGATCCTTCTCTATTTCTTTCTTCTATCAAACTTATTGTCGCATTTTATGTCAATTTGCCTAATGGCTATCGTGCTTCGGTTTCTCACATTGGCACTGTACGGTTAAATAACTCTATTACTCTTTCTAACATTTTTTTGTTCCTTCTTTTGGATTCAATCTTATTTCTATTAGCAAACTTGTCATTTCTTCCCAATGTCCTGCTCATTTTTTCCCTGATTCATGCTTTTTTAGGACCTGAAGACGAACAGGAGGATTGGAGCGGGTGAACAATGTGCTGGCTTGTATTACTTTGCAAGTCTCTTCAATAAGTTTCATACTGCCAATACTATTTCTGGATTTCCTAATAATTTTCTTTTACAACATCAACGTTTTGGCCATGCCTCATCTAAATGCTTATCATTTTTAAACTTGAATTCTATTAATCATTTATGTAATGTTTGTCCTTTGGCCAAACAAACACATTTATCTTTTAATAAAAGTATTTTATTTTCTTCAAAAGCTTTTGATTTAATCCATGTTGATATTTGGGGACCTTATTGATGGAACTGGAGATTCCCAGGACCCTTCCTTTGGTGTGCGTATTGATCGATAGAAAGTTAAACAGATCTAATACGTGTTCTAACCCTTCATAGGCGAAAACTAGGGTTCACGAATTATACCTGCGGCGGAAAGGAGACAATTCCTGGCAATCTCGAGCGGACGACCCCAAGATCTTCTGCATGTATTCCTTCCTCGAGTTGGACGTCGTGTGGGCGACGATCTCCCAACCTTTTCTTCTCCTTGGCAGCCCTCTCTTTCTCTCCTCATGTGAATCACGAATTTAGAGAAAATTTCAGATTTCTGATCAGTAATCCTGCGGCCAAAGAATAGAGGATATATATAGGCTACGGCAGGGACCATGAGGAAAAATTAGGGTTAGGCCTCCTAACGGATATGGATATCCCGGGTTCAGCCCGAACACACAATCCAGGCCCATTAACAATAGCTCGGTCTACTAATGAGCTATTGTTGCACTACCTCCCTAATCCCAAATTATGTTTGTGGGCTCCTTTTATTATATGCTCGTTTGGCTCCCCATGTTAAGATATCGTATGTCCGTCGATCAAATTAAGTTACTGACAACTATATTAATTCGACATCTTTTATCCTTAAGTAGTACCACTCAACTTTATTTGTCATGTCGGATATAATCCACCTGCAGGGTTTACATGACAATCCTTATGAGCTCCTTAAGAGGACATCATCAACCCGATGTATCGGGACATAGATTCTATTTATAATCAATAGCCCATCATACATACAATGTTATTACCCAATTCATAGAGGTTGTTGATCCATAATGAATCTCACTCTTTTATGAGTCAAAGTAATGCACACTGCATAATACATGTCCGTTATTATATCCTGATTAAGAGCACAAGCATCCATAATAACAGAGGTGTTTGTTCTCTTATGTAGTCAGTACAAAGAGAACAACCTCAAGTGGTCCTGTTCAATACACACAAAGTGTACTAGTGTAAACCTATAGTCAAGATAGACTAATACCAGATTATACTACAACCTTTCCAATAGATTGTCCAAGTCTATCTAGGTTGTGAACTATTTATATACTCTATTGGAAACTGATAATATGATCTTCTGTGTGACACCACACACCATATTATCTATAATATAGAATATCAGACATTTGCATTAACACTTGCAACAAATACAATATGCAAACATTTGCCCATATGATTCTCATTCAAAATTTAAGGAAATAAGGTTACTACAAAAGTGATGCTTTTAGTATATAACCCTAACACTTATCACACTTCATCTCTATGTGGATATCGATATTTTTTTGAAAATTGTAGATGATTTTACGAGATGTACTTGGATATATTTGATGTCTCACAAATCTGTCAAAACCATTTTACCATCTTTTTTCAATGATTTCAACTAAATTTAACATGTCTATTAAACAAGTTAGGTCTAACAATGGTTTTCAATTTATTGACCTAAGACCATATTTTTCTAATAGTGGAGTTCTTCACCAAACCTCTTGTGTTGGTACCCCTCAACAAAATGGCATTGTTGAACGAAAAGCACAGAGATCTCCTCGATACTGTTGGTGCTCTTCGTTTTTAGTCTCACCTTCCCATAGAATTTTGGGGTGAATGCATATTAACTGCAGCCTATTTCATTAATAGATTGCCCTCTTCCTTGCTTTCCAACGTCACTCCTTATGAGCGGTTATTTGGTCATCCTCCAACCTATCAACATCTTCGAGTGTTTGGATGCCTTGCTTTTGCTACTATATTACCATCATCATCGCGTTGTAAATTTTCCCCTAGAACTGGCAAATGCATTTTTATTGGTTATACGTTTTCTCAAAAAGGTTACCAATTGTATGACTTAACCTCTAAAATAGTTTTTACAAGTAGAGATGTTGTCTTCCAAGAATCCATTTTTCTATTTTCCCCAGCCAACACTCCATGTTGGCTAAACCATCTATCCCACTCGATCCATATATTTTACCTACTCCTCTTTCAGGTCCAGTCTCCAACCCACTTTCAGCTAACCAGTTGCTAAATCCACCATACCCCTCCCTTTGTCGACTACAGCATCTAGGACAGATTACTCCCTTGAGAGTTTTGATCAATAGCACCGCTTGGATCCCGCAGCTTCAAGCTTGGATCCAGTACCTGCCATCATACCCACTTCTCGGGACGAGTGTATGTCAGTAGGTCTGCCCCCCGCTTATCAACGCTGATGAGTCCCCTTTATAGGATTCTCAGTCGCATATAAGCGATGTTTCATCTCCACGTTCTTCTTCTCCAGCTCCGACGTCTGTTCCTTTCATATTACCAGAAAAATGTGTTCGCATGCCACCATCTTATCTAAAGGACTTCCATTATAATACAACAGCCATGTCTTCCTGCTCCAGTGCTTCCGTTTGTCAAGGTATTCCATTTTCCTTAGAAAATTCAATTTTATATTCTCGTCTATCTTCTGCTCACCGCTCGTTTATCGCATCCATTTCCTCTATTTCAGAACCTGTTTTGTTCTCTCATGTTGTGCAGGATCCCCTCTGGCGAGATGCCATGTTTGTTGAATTCAAAGCTTTGGAATAAAATAAGACTTGGTCTCTCGTTTCATTGCTGGCAGGTGAGAAGGTGATTGGTTATCGTTGGGTTTATAAGATAAAACATAACTCTGATGGTTCTATAGAGAGATATAAGGCATGCTCGGTTGCTAAAGGTTTTTCACAAATGAAGGGTCTTGATTATTATGATACTTTTGCACTAGTGGCTAAACTTGTTACTGTTCGTTGTCTACTCTCTGTTGTCTCTGTTCATGGTTGGCCACTTCATCAGATGGTTGTCCATAATGCCTTCTTACATGGGGACTTAAATGAGGAGGTTTATATGTCTCTCCCACTCGGATTTGATCGAAAGGGGAAGAATTTGGTCTGCAAACTTCATCGTTCTTTGTATGGCCTGAAATAAGCTTCACGGTTGTGGTTTCAAAAAAATTCTATTGTTCTTATCTTTGTAGGCTATATTCAATCTAAATCCGATTATTCCTTATTTACAAAAGGGAAATCATCCAATTTTATAGCAGTTTTGGTCTATGTAGATGTTATTGTTATAACTGGAAATGACTCAAATGGCATTTCATCTCTTAAAGACATCCTCCATAGGCAGTTTCTTTTAAAGACCTTGGTCCCTTAAAATTCTTCTTAGGGATCGAGGTGGCTCATTCTTCAAAGGGAATTGTGTTATCTCAACGATTGGAGATATTAGAAGATATGGGACTCCTAAACTCAAAGCCTTGTGAGTTTTCCATGGATTCCAACATCTCCCTTTCTAGATATGAAGGTGAGGTGTTAGAGGACCATACTGTCTATAGAAGACTCATTGGAAGGCTACTTTATTTACAAGTTACTCGGCCAGATATTACATACTCTGTTAATCTATTGAGTCAGTTTGTAAGCAAACCTTGTCGCCCTCATTTTGATGCAGCTGTTCAAATTCTTAGATATTTGAAACAGACACTCGGGCAAGGTCTTCTTCTCTCCTCAAAATCTTCTTTGGATCTTTGAGTTTATTGTGACTCGGATTGGACAGGCTGTAAAGATACCAGGCGTTCTACATCAGGTTATATTGTTTTTCTTGGTTCTTCTGCTGTCTCTTGGTGCACCAAAAAACAAACTACTATTTCTCGTTCTTCTGCAGAGGCTGAGTACAGGTCTATGAGTTCTGCTTGCTCTGAGATTGTTTGGTTGAGATCTCTCTTAAAGACTCTTTGTGTTCCTTATGTCAAACCGACTGTCTTGTTTTGTGATAACCAGGCAGCCTTATATATAGCTTCTAATCCTGTTTTTCATGAAAGGACGAAGCATATAGAGATCGACTATCATTTCATAAGGGAGAAAATTTAGCTTGGTGTGATACAAGTAGCTAAAGTTGCATCTTCTTTACAGTTGGCGGACATCTTCACAAAGCCTTTAGGGAAGGCCCAGTTTATCAATTTAGTTTCCAAGTTGAACATGTTAAACATCCATTGTTCAACTTGAGGGGGAGTATAGAGATTATAGATATCTTTATTTGATCATGTCTTATCTTTGTCAAATAACCACCTGTTATTTTTGTTGATAACTCTTGTATATTTGTTTGTTATTTTTGTTTTACACGTTGGGTGTATATATAAACCAACGGGTGCTCCATGGAAAAATACAATTACACATTTAAACTTCTATTTGTTCGCAATCCTCGTATATACAACGTTACATATGAAAGGTTAAGTGGATATTAAACCTCAAACCAACACTAATCATTTCAAGCAACTATTCGAGTAATGTGGTTAGTATTGATAAGAGAGAGGACGTCCGTGGCCAAGGCAGACATGGTTCAAGTCAGAGGCACCAAATTGTTGGGGACACCAAAATTATTTTAGTGTAATGTATACTATATATGTAATATATATTAGTAGGGGTTGAATATAAAAAGTCAAACTAACTGCCAAATAAAGCAAAATAGTTGCACAAAAATAGGCCCCCCAATTTATTTCTCGTGAATTCCTCTTCTCTATTTTTCCTTACGCGTTCAACAGAAGAAAAAAAAGGAGCCTTGATTCTTCTGTTTTCAAGTGAAATCAAATCTTTCTGTACAAAATTGATTGCGACGAATCTTCTCCCCAATGGTAATTTGTTCGAATTTATTTGATTCTCTTTGTAATTGACCCTTATTCCCTTATTATGTGTACACATTAGGCATTCATCATCTAAAATATGTTATCTTTGTCTTCTGTATGACAAAAAGTCGTCATTGAGCGTGATGTCATACAAGCCTAAATTACACTTGTACAACGCAAGCATAAACATGGTCAATTAAAACAATCTCATAATCAAAGTCATTATAACGGAATAAGCAGAAAAGATAATAGATGCGAGATGTATGAAAAATGATCTCTTTATTAATAATTTACATCAAAATTACAACAGCTCCAAAAAAAAACTCGATTGTAAACACTAGATCTCATTACAATGAATGATGCCACAAGGCTTACTCGTGAAACTAATACAATCAACGTTGGTTCCATACATTTGTCCTTCATAAACAAAAATAATATTATCTTCAGCTGAACAGCTTCACGTTACCAACCGAGCTCCAACACCTTAGATCGTTCAAGCACCCCCTGCACATATGGAGGAGGGATGTAGGACCGTAGTGCACTTCTAGAGGGAGGTGAATAGAGTATGTACGTGTGTAGTAGAAAATAATCACCACTAAAAATTAACAAATTATAAGTTATGGCAGGAATAAGAGATAGTAAATTAAATAGCAGTAAGAGATAGAAGATCAAACTCAGTAAACACCGTACTTGGCGAGCTAAATGAGAGCTTGTCGTCTCTTTACAACACCGTAATTAGCGACAAGTGCACGACCGACTTCACAATACCGTGCTTGGGGACGAGCGCATGACCGACTCCGAAAACTGAGAAGTTTTTTTTACTTGAAAGCTCTTTACAACTCTGTAAAACAAAGACTCTAAATCGAAAAAAATGTTACTGGCTTTGGCTAAGAGTAGTATAAGTGAAATGTGAAAGCTTTAAGATCACTGGAAAGACACTTAGAAATTGTCACGACCCGTTACCCAATTTTTGGGACGGATTGAGGCATGTCCAGCCTATGCTTGAGTTATAGCGTAGTAAGCTGTTCTTTTAAAAGTAAACAGTAAAAGATCAAAGTGTGCTAACAGTTCCATTTATCATATTGAAGAAATCATCACAACGTAACATCTAATATACAAATATGTTTAAAGATACATGGCCAAAATGTAAAACTGGATACAAGTCCAGTAATAAAATAAATAGACTAAACAGTCCTACTCTCGAAGTCCAGAGCAACTAAAATAACAAACTAGACAAGTTTTCCCGTAGGTACATCCTCGTGGGCTAAAGCCTGATCCTCAATGGTGACCCCATAAAAGGAATCACATAGCAACTCCTCATCGGTAAGTATACCTGCAACGTTTTCTGTCAGAAAGGGAGCAAATACTGATTCTATAAACTAAATATACGGAGCATGGAATGAACAGAGGTGTAATAAACAGGAATCATGGCATATCACAATCTATCATGTAGAAGATAAATTTGTCAGGACGACAGATGTACATGTAATGTTTAAACTGGAGCAGACACGTGATCATCAATAGGTATAAAATGTACCGGTGTAGAAGTCTACATATAAAAAAATGTATGTACGTACAAGTCTACAAGCATAGGTGTACATACGTACAGAAATACGAGATAAATGGCCTACGACAAGGTATACATATAATGCGACCTTGCTCAGTACATACGTACAGGAGAAGGGGGCATGATCACATACTCAGCTATCAGTTTTCCCATAACCCAAGTTATAACATGTGAGAAAATACAAGAACAGTTTAAAGCATGTGAAACATACGGTGGGTACATAGAAACATGTAGGATACGATTTTTCTTTTAAGTAACTGTATTAATATAGTTCATACGCAATTCATTATATGCAGTAAGTAAAGTTTGTAGGGGTACTTGCCTCGTACAAATCAAGGATATGAATACGAAGCTATAGATGTCTGGTGTCCTGTCACGGTTGTAATGGATATACAATCTTAGTTTCCATATTAAGCTCAAGACTAGGACACTAGTGGTGTGACACGACTTTCTAACTAGACACCTAGCCAAGTGATGACTTCAGCATAGGAGACCAATGTAGGGTGACACAATACCAAAACCAACTTTTTAGGATCTCTATACTAAGGTACGGTAAGGTCCCAATACTAAAATACCCCAAAAAACACACATAACTTCACAAGATATAATTATTTAATTAGTAAATCAGACTGTACACTGTGTTCCAACAATTATTAGGCAGAAAGCTCCAATATATATAAAATAAAGTACCAAAATGATACTTGTTAATTATATAAATTTATAATAATTTTTCTGGAATTTATAAACTATTATAGATATTTATTAAAAATCAGTAAACATAAGTACTTTGAAAATGAGTTCTGTTTTCCTATTTTTATAAAATGGCAAGATTACAAATTAAATCCTGAAAAAACTATATTAAATTAGCTAAATTAACATAGTATTTAAATAAAATTGTTTCCAGATTTTTACATCATTTATATACTGTCTATAAATTCAAATACATCAAGGTACAATTTCTGAAAATAAATAAATAAATAATTATTTAAAATATTTATCCACGTATACGAAATTGAACCGAAGTCCAGATACGGGACCCAAGGCCATGAATCAAGTCCGATATGACTCGTATAGACCTCGAATGTACTTAGACTTATTTAAGTCCATAAAATCCAAGCTAGGTCTGGACTCAAATAGCCATAATTCACAGAATACGTAAAAATACGAAATTAAATATATAGATACATATGCATATTAAAATATTATAATAATATTTTGATGCGGTAAAATATACTTAACCAAAATATTTACTGATAATAAAATAGCATGTAAATTTTCACATATTAAAATATAGCACAAATCATACATATACATAGAAGTACAAATATACTAAATAGTATATAAATATGTATATATAGATATACATAATAATATATGCATATATATATATATATTTTTTTTTTATTTATATATATATATATATATATATATATATATATATATATATATATATATATATATATATTAAAAAAAGAAAAAGAGATTAAAAATATATATATATATATATATATATATATATATATATATATATATATATATATATATATATATATATATATATATATATATATATTTTTAATCTCTTTTTCTTTTTTTAATATATATATATATATATATATATATATATATATATATATATATATATATATATATATATATAAAATATATAAATATATATAATTGCTGTATATGTACAGTATACTAGTTTACATATGTACATAAAATATATAACATTATAATACAAAAAAAAGTAAGTATATAACATTATTTAAATATACAAAAATACATATATACATACATACACACACACACACACACACACACACACACACACACACACACACACACACACACACACACTCACACATATATATATATATATATATATATAATCCTGCCCAAACCCAATGGGCCAAAACCCGACCCGATGAACAGTGAACCCGAACCCAAACCCAATGACAGAACGGGTTTGGGTCCAAACCTGATACCAACCCGTTAATCCATTAAAATAAAACTCGTGTCCGGACGGTTAGGGACACGAGCAATGAACCCGACACTGAGCCCTGTGTCCGAGATTATTTCTACGGTTCTGTTAGGAATTTTTCGTGTCCGAGACCAACACGAAACTCCCCGACACGCAACGACTCACCTAGGTGAAAAGGAGACACTGAAGGTGAACGGAGACGAAGTGACACGCACGTGTCCGGCGATGGTTGGTGTTCGGAGTTGCTGCACGACGGAGGAGACGTCGGGATGGCCGGAGAAAAAAAGGATGAGGTTCGTCTCGTCGCGACGAACACATTGGTGGTGGTCGAGCGGCTGTCGATAGCTAAATCGGCGACGATCCGAGATATAGGTTTTCGGCGAACTCGTCGGAGAAGATGAGTCTATGGCGGTGGCTACGTCGGTCGGGATGGTCTGGGAAGCTAGGGTTTCGAACGGGAGGGGGGTTATAGGGAAAATTTGGAAGTCAATTTGGGATTTTCGTAGAGAAATTAGGGTCTAGGGTTAGGGTTTTAGGTCGGTGTCGCGGTGACCGATCGCCGTTCGGCCAATGACCTCCCGACGACGAGGGTCAAATCTGCAGAAAAACCCTCTTCTCAAGTTGCAGAACAGTCCACCGCCTTAGCAATATGCAAATTCTAGATTTGCAATCTAACCCCGGCTGTGTTCTGTACAAATTTAATTTGCACAGACAAATCAAATATTGCAGTTTTGATTTAAAATATTTAAATTAATTACAAACTGTTATAAAAACAATTTAATAAATTACAAAACTAATTTTAAAAATTGCAAATTGATATTATAGCCTTTATAAACTATTTAAAAATTATTTAAAAATTCTAAAAAATTCCTAATAATCATAATAAATTATTTAAGGATAATAGTGTCATTTGCACTTAAAAACCCTTAATGTAAAATAATTAAATAATAGGGGCTTACAAATCTTCCCTACTTGAAAATTTTTGTCCTCAAAATTCACAAGGATAGAAAACTCTACAAACATTTAATATAGCAAGCAATTCAGACATTGACTAAGTCTACTATTAAGACTAACATCTAAGGTATCAAGCGGGAACGGATGGTTCCCTCGCGGCTGGTGGGTCGAACAAGTAAGGATATCTCTCCCTCATGTCCGACTCCCTTTCCCAAGTAGATTTTTCTGGAGAGTGACGGCTCCAAGCTACTCGGACTAAGGGTATGACTTTGTTCCTCAGCCTCTTCTCCCTTCGGTCCAATATCTCCACTGGCTGCTCAGTAACTACAAGACTCGGCCTGATCTCCAACTCTGAATGATCCAGTACATGGCTAGGGTCGAAAATGTATCTCTTCAGAGACACATGAAAGATATCGTGAACTCCTGCCAGGTTGGGTGGCAGTACAACCTTGTAAGCTACCTCTATTATCTTGTCGAGTATCTCGAACAGTCCAATGTATCTAGGGCTCAACTTGCCACCTCGTCTGAATCGGATCATCCATCTGGTAGGTGATATCTTCACCAATACCATATCTCCGTCGGTGAACTCCATCGGTCTACGATTAGCATCGGTCCAGTGTTTTTGCCTGTCCTGAGCAACTCTGAGTCTGTCTCTGATCATCTTGACCTTCTACGCTGCCTCAGTGATCATCTCTGGCCCAAACATAACACTATCTCCAACATCATCCTAAAATATCGGTGTACGGCATCGTCGTCCATATAGTACCTCGAATGGAGATATACGGATGCTGGCTTGGTAGCTGTTGTTGTATAAAAATTCTACCAAGTGAAGAAGACACACCCATGATCCTCCGAAGTCCAGTACACAAGTCCTCAACATGTCCTCGAGCGTCTGAATCGTCCTCTCAGACTGTCCATCAGTCTGTGGGTGGTACACTGTACTGAACTTGAGCCGACTGCCCAACTCCTCCTGTAAGCTCCTCTAGTAATGGGATGTGAATCTTGTTAGCCCAATGATTGTATCATGTTTTTGAATATGGTTAATATGTTAAGTTTAGCATTTCATTATCACTAATCTTCATACTATCGCTATAGCATTTCTTCTTATACTTATACCTTTGGGGATATGTGCCTATTGGTTTACATATTAGTGATATGAGCTTATCTATCTTAAATTTAATCGGGTTGCCAAAATCAAAACTATGTTTTTGAGTATGGTCATTCAATTAAGTTTAATCATTATGATATCACTAACATTTATGCTATCGCCTTAGCACTTTTACTTAAACTCAGCATTGTCCTAATGTGCATTAAACCTATCATAGTTGCTACTATGTATATTGCTTTGTTCGTCTAACATGTACATGCAGAAAAGCAATAAGCAAGATCAATGTGGACATATGCAATGAAGAAATCATGGTGGGCCAAAGACGATGGATCCCACAAGATTTTTTTGAACCACCCAACGACATCCCTGGAGCAGTATACCGTCGGTATGGACCGGTATGCCGCCAAGGGAAAAAGCCAGCACATATCAAAGGAAGAAGCCAAGCCTTGCCATCATCATTTCAAGACTCTGAAGAAGCCTGCACCTGCCTATGTTTATCTGGAGTCTGTAGTGAGTCTTAGGAATTATTGTAAACACAAGAAATGGATGGCAAAATCGAAAGCTAGGACAAAAATAAGCCCAGGATCATTTTTTGGTGAAAAACGGCATACCGACGGTATACCGATGTATACCGACGGTATACCGGTTTTTGTTCACAGAAAGTTTCTATTTACAAAACCGGCATACTGACGGCATACCGGTCCATACCGACGGTATACCGCTTCCGAAACGTTGAAATTCCAACGGTCGGATTTCCAGCCATTAATGATCCCAACGGCTATATTTCTAGCCGTTACAATCCCAGACCAGTATACCGGCGGTATGCTGGATCATACCGACGGTATGCCGTTTCGTGGACTGAAAAGTTGCCTTGAGCTCTTTTCAATGCTTTGGTTATAAATAGCCTTGAACCCCTTCATTCAAGGTTGATGCTTTGAGCCTAAAAATTTCTAAACCACCAAAGCCTATCCACAAACAACTCTACAAAGCTTTCATTTGCCATTCACAAATTGTGTTAGAGTTATTGAGTTGAAAAGTGAGATCTTCATCCTATTGTATAAGGAGATCAAAACCTATTGTGAAAGGTTGAAGTTGGAGAGTCTTCGTATCCAAACTCTCGGTTGAAGTTGGGGAGTCTTCGTATCCAAACTCTCGGTTGAAGTCGGAGAGCCCTTCGGATTAAAGCTCTTGTGTAAGAAGTTGGTGAGTTCTTCAGATCCAAACTCGTGTGTAACTATTTGCTCAAATAGTGGATTAAAGCCGGAGAGAGTTCCGGGACTGGACTGCCTCTTAGAAGGATACCAGGATACATCGTGTGTCGGTATTGTGTTTGCTTCTTCTCTTGCACTTATATAATTAAATTGCCAATTAGCTTGTGCTAAGTTCTTGATTAATTAGCTTGACCCTATTCACCCCCCCTCTAGGGTTCCTACAAATCTGTTGTCCTAGTCCGATACGATGCTTACCGGCACTCCATGCAAGCGAACTATCTGTTGCATGTGTAGCTCTGCCAACTTCTCGGTGGAAAGTCCCACCTTGAAGGGTATGAAATGAGCACACTTCATCAGCCTGTCAACGATAACCCATATGGCATCCTTCCCTCCTTGGGAACGAGGAAGCCCTGAGACAAAGTCCATCGTAATGTGTTCCAACTTCCACTTGAAAATGGGTAACGGCTGCAATAGACCAGCTGGTCTCTGACGCTCCGCCTTTACCTGCTGGCAAACTAGGCACCTTGAAATAAAGTGTGATACATCTCTCTTCATTTCGTGCCACTAGAGATGTTCCCGCAAGTCACGGTACAATTTATTGGCACCGGGGTGAATCGAATATCGTGATCGGTGCACCTCCTACAAGATTGCATCTATCAGCTCACCCTTCATTATGCATAACCGGCTGCCGGGCCTCAAAGGTCCATCCTCTGCTATGGTGAAGTCATCAAGCAATCCAGCTAAAGTCTAAACTCTGAGTCTGCGGAGGATCTCATTTGTAGACTGAGTCTCCTTGATCTGCTCCATCAGACCCAACTGAATATCTAGCGCCATCATCTGTATCACTGATCCTGGCTGAATCATCCCAATACCGAGCTTCTCCACATCTTCCCGCAAATGTCGATCCATCATCAGATACCATGCCATCGGATGCCTGCTTAGCGCATCCACTACCACATTTGCCTTTCCGAGGTGATACTGCAAATTGATGTCGAAGTCCTTCATCAACTCCAACCATCTTCTCTGCCTCATGTTCAGCTCATTCTGCGTGAATACATACTTCAAGCTCTTGTGGTCTGTAAAGATTTCTACTCGCTCTCCGTATAAGTAGTGTTTCAACAACTTGAGTGCAAAGATCACTACTGCTAACTCTAGGTCGTGAGTAGGATAGTTCTGTTCATGAGTCCGTAATTGCCTAGATGCGTAGGCAATCACTTTTCCATGATGCTACAAAACACATCCTAGCCCCTTTCCAGAAGCGTTGGTGTAAATGGTGAAACCTCCAGATCCTGAAGGTAATATCAGAACTAGAGCGGTCGTCAGTCTCCTCTTCAGCTCCTCAAATGCTGTCTGGTAGTCTGCCACACCCCAGAACCAGAATACTGGAGAGCGGGGGCAGACATAGCCAGCTACGTATAACGGAATGGAATCCATACCGCTATACGGTCACGGCTGTCTAGATATGTGAGGGTTTTACTACAATCCATCAGTCTCTTAAGGTCATAAAATAGCCTATTGTCTCAATCTCAACCAACTAATAGTAATTACAATATGTCAGACCACCAAATACACAATAGTAAGGCATCCCATACATTATATATTCGGAATGATCATGAAGCTAGTCGTTACAAAATGCGAGGACTAGCAAGAATTCAGTCATACATGATCAACCCACGGGGCTTGTCAATCATGCTACAGCCCGTAGGCAGACAGTAAGTAAGTACAATCGAGCTAACACTTGCTCGTCGGCTAAACGCCTCAAAAGAATAATTTACAATATTACAGTGGAAGAACAAAAGAAACCCACTCGATGCCCTGGTTACGCCTGGTGACCACCATCGGGCTGGAAAGCAGGGAGATCCTTTGATGCTGCTCCGGTATCTGGCCATACAAAACCAGCTGGGTCAGACCCCAGAAAGAGCAAGTGCCACAAAGGAGGCTTCACTTAAGAACTAAAGCCAGTAAATTAACACAATAATATAATTACATAATAAGAGACAGTAATTTAAGAAAAAGCATGATAGGTAATTATAAAAGACAATCTTGCCTAGAATCACTAAAAGACAGGACATATGGAAAAGTATGCCAGGATGATATACGATGAGATAACCATGGGACTATTCAGATAGCTAGGTTACAACCCGTAAACCAAACAAGGACCGGGGTTGTAACCCTTCGTCTGAACGGAACTTGGTTTCTCTCACCATTTATCGGCAAGATAAATATAATAAATTAGGTCAAGTAACAATCTAGAGTGACAATCATTATAGTGACAATCTGGAGTGACAATAATTCAATCATTCTGGTACAATCTTGCAATCAATCAATTCTAGACAATACCATACTGGCCTAGACTCTATCCAATCAATCACGGCCAATCATTGCCTACGGCTTTCTACATTAACTAACTAGGGTTATCACAATCCTAGTTACTAGTAAGATACAATGAGATGCTCCAAGTAGTCACAGGCCCTGCAGCTATCCAGGTTATCCAGGCAATCATTATAGTGACAATCTAGAGTGTATAATGCATTAGAGTGACAATAGAGTTCAATCATTTAAAGTGACAATCAAGAGTGCCCCACATAACAGTGGGTTGGAAATGTGCCCTACTCGTCGGCAGGCTACAAGTCCAAACATTTGCGGCCGGGATAACGGGATCGCCTGTAACTGGGGAACATCTCTTTATGACTAGTGAATTATACTAATTATTAACCTTAGTCCATTTCAGTAGGTACTCCTGACCGTGGTACTCAGGAGTCCCCTCCTAGACATGATGCAAGACAGGACTGGATTATTTGTACAAGCACAATCGCCCACGGTGTCATGATTAATTAAACAGGTCATGTCATGTCAGGTAGCCGTCGCAACAGCTATTCGAGATAATCATGTCAGGTTATCATGCCAAGTGTACTTTGTCAGGAGTGCACCACGACGGGCCACTATCAGGTCATGCCAGGCTATTATGCCAGGAGTGCACCACTACGGGTCACTATCAGGTCATGCTCAATGATCAATTCCAAACATTTCAAGTAAATTCGTGATTATCAAGTTCAGGACAAAAGACGTAAGAATATAAAATGGACGTCAAATATCTAATAAAATATCAATATACAGGGCTATAAGAGAGCCAATCTTAAGGAAAATAAAACCAAATCTGACACGCTGACATGAGACCAAGTCAGCCAAAGGCCATACGCTCAATACAAAAGTCATACGCTCAGGTCAGGCTACGCTCAGGCCAACCTACGCTCAGGTCAAGCCACGCTCAAGTCAAGCCACGCTCAGGTCATACGCTTCCAAAAGGCAGCGTATGGGGTCCATACGACTCCTTATCAAGCAAGCGAGCGTATGCGAGTCATACGCTCCCAAAAAGCAGCGTCTGGGGTCCATACGACTCCTTGTCAAGCAAGCGAGCGTATGCGAGTCATACGCTCCCAAAAGGCAGCGTATGGGATCTATACGACTCCTTGTCTAGCAAGCGAGCGTATGCGAGTCATACGCTCCCAAAAGGCAGCGTATGGGGTCCATACGACTCCTTGTCAAGCAAGCGAGCGTATGCAAGTCATACGCTCCCAAAAGGCAGCGTATGGGGTCCATACGACTCCTTGTCAAGCAAGCAAGCGTATGCGAGTCATACGCTCCCAAAAGGTAGCGTATGGGGTCCATACGACTCCTTGTCAAGCAAGCGAGCGTATGCGAGTCATACGCTCCCAAAAGGTAGCGTATGGGGACTGCGCTACGCTAAAGAGCGTGCGCAACTCAGTGGCACAAGCTAAAAAGCTCGTGCACTGCTCACTGTCTTCTCCAAACAGCAAGAACTCTATGGTTGAACCCTAAGCTTCAACAGTCCATAACTTGGTCAAAATAAGTCCGAATCCAACTTTCAAATGATCAAAATTGGGTAGAATGAAATTTTCTACAACATGAAACCATCAAAACTAGAAAACAAAGAAGTTTGATAGATCAAAACCACCAAAATCCGAAAATACTTCAATTCTAGATCTACAAAATTCTAAGCTCCAAATGGAGAAAACCCAAGTTCTAATATTGCTACAAATGAGCTAATAAAACTATTAGACAAATAAAATATAGCCCTCAAGTGATAGCAAGATGCAACTTGTCTAGACCTCTCTCTCCCTCTCTTTGGTAGGTGAAGGGAGTGAATGAGGAAGAAGAAGATGAGTAATGAAGAGAGAGAAAGAAGAAGGGCTAATAAATACAAATGGTGGTGGTAGGTAGGGGGTTCACCCCTTGGTTCATGATGAACCAAGAGCAATCCCAAATCGAACCAAGCCGAACCAATCCAGGAATAAACCAAGCCAAAATAAACCAATAAATCATTAAAAGCAATTAAACTATCAATGACAATAAAACCAAGCCAATGCAAAATAAACCAAGACAACTAACCATGAATAAATAAAATATGGGTCCAAAACACGTATACGTACACTAAATACGTATCACAAATTTGGGACATTACATCGTCCTCGGACCAGATGTACTCTGCGTCCTTCCGTGTCAGCTTCATCATCAGTTCGGCTATTCTAGCAAAGTCTTGGACAAACTTTCTGTAATAGCCTGCTAATCCCAAGAAACTTCTAATCTCTAAAACTGATGTCGGAGTCTTCCATGTATCGACGGCAGCAATCTTCCTGGGGTCCACTGAGATCCCCTCTCCAGTGACCACATGACCAAGAAACTCCACTCGATCGAGAAAGAACTTGCACTTTGACAATTTAGCATACAACCTCTCCTTCCTCAGAATCCCTAAAACTGTCCGCAAGTGTTCTTCGTGCTCTTCTGGCATCTTCGAGTATATCAGGATGTTGTCAATAAACACCACGACGAATTTATCCAGATATTGGTGAAATATCTTGTTCATCAAGTTCATAAAGATAGCTGGCACATTTATGAGACCAAATGGCATCACCAAAAACTCGTACTACCTATACTTGGTGTTGAACGCAGTCTTCTAGATGTCTTCAGCTCTGACTTTCACCTGGTGGTAACCTGATCTCAAGTCTATCCTGGATAACATCTTTGCCCCACTCAACTGGTCAAATAAATCATCTATCCGAGACAAAGGATATTTGTTCTTAATGGTGATGGCATTCAATGCCCGATAGTCAATTCACAACTGGACTGGGCCATCCTTCTTTGACACGAAGAGCACTAGTGCCCCCATGGAGAAGCACTGGATCGGATGAAACCCTTTCTCAACAAGTCATCGATCTGTTCCTTCATCTCTACGGCCTCCTTGGGATTCACTCTATAGCAAGCCGGGGACACTGGTGATGAGCTCGGTACTAAATCTACCGTGAACTCCACATCTCTGTCAGGTGGAAGTCCTGGAAGATCCTCTGGGAATACATCCATAAACTCCACAATAATAGGGTTTGGCGGTGCTAGCTCCCCAACTGTAGCACAACAGTTCGTCTCTAGGCTGATCTCCGGCCCGGTCCTCCTGACACTGAATGGTGCCGATCCTGGGGGACTGAACAGAATACTATCCTCATGACAATCTATAGCTTTGTGAGCGTAGCTAAGCCAATCTATTCCCAATATGATATCATATCCGGAAAGTGGCATTACAAGGAATCGTCCTCTAAACTCTCTTCCTGTTATAGTAATAGAGCATCTATAGATAGCTCTAATGGGTACTGGTCCGTCTCCTGTCGTTACTCTACTCATCTCCTTGATGGGTGTAGCTACTAAATGGTGTTTTTATAAAAATTCTAATGACAAAAAGCTACATGAAATACCAGAATCAAACAAGCATATGGCTAGAAAAGTGTGCAAATAAACACGACCTGTGATGACATTGACTAAATAATCTGGCTCCGAAATCTGCTCCGGCTCTGCCTCAAGAGCTAGACTATAAGCCTTCCCCTGGGGTCCTTTCTGCTGCTGCTACAGATGCTGCCCAAACTGCTGCTGCTGGTCAGGAGCAGTGGTCCCCTAGGCGGTCTCGTGCCTTGTGCCCTCGCTGTTGGGCAAATCCCAAAGCTGATGGGTGGAAGACCCACAAGCTAAGCACTTCCTCAACCTCTTCCTACAGATGGCATAGTCATGCCCTGGCCTCCTACAGTATGAACACACAGATCCCTTCTGCTGCTGTGGTCCCGGACCTCTAACTGGCGGTGTTGGGTGATGCGGTACGGGAGGACGATATGCCTGCTGGTGCGGCACCGGTGCTCTCGGCTGGAAAGCCTGGCACTTGGAAGGTCCCTTATTGTGTCCGGAAGCTGGCCTCTAGCAAGATAGAAGACGTTCCTCTATCCCCCAGGCCAACTCCAGGCTTTGGTAGTAGTGAGGATGTCGATATCTGGGACAAGACTATGGCAAAATCTACGTGCCATCTCTTCTGGGTCTGAAATCAGGCTAGGGGCAAAATGGCTCAAACGACTAAATTCTGCCGCATACTCGTCAACAGAACGATTTTCCTGCTGGAGATTATGGAATTGTAGCCCCATGGCTACTCTAGCGGTAGTCGAAAAGAATTTCTTCTTAAACTGGATCTTGAACAGATCCCATGTAGCTCCCCCTCTAGCAAATAGTGGCTCATTTTTGACCCAAACTCCTGCTAAGTCTATCAGCAGAAATCCCGCTGCCTCGACCTAAAGGTCACCTGGCAACCTAGCTCCGAGGAGCTTCCTCTCCACTAAGTCCAACCAGTTATCTGCGACTATGATACCCTCAGTTCCCATGAACTCCTTGGGGTTCAAGTTCATGAAGTCCTTGATATTCCCCGCTCTTGGTCGTGGCTCTACCGGTGGTGGGGTCACGGTACGCTCCGCAGAGCGCTCCATGCTCTGGCGAAGTAAGGTGGTCTGCTCCTGATGGGTCATTAGGAACCTTGGATCAGAGTAAGTAGTTGGTTTCCATCGAGAGTGACGGAAGTCTGGACAGGTATAGCAACAGGTGGTGGTGGAAGTATCTGGTCCTGCTGGGATTGTGATGTAGGAGGTAGTGGAGGCATCTGGGATGGTGGATTTGTGGAGTGGGGGTGTATGGTAGGTGGAGGTGGAAGTGCTCCGGTCAACTGGCCGATCGACTGGATAGAAAGTACACCATTTTCAGATGTGGCATACTGGGATGAGCGTGTGAGCACCATCTAATAGAAAAATAAAAGAACTATAAGAACTTTTTAAGTAAACAATCACAAAAAACAAAAAAAAATCTAATTTATAATAACGGTCCTATGCTGTGATGTGTTTCCTTTGTCGCAATCCTAGGAATTCTCTAGGTGTTCTAGATGTTGTTCCTTGTTTTTATCAAGTTATCCTATAATCCTAGTTGCAGGTATGCTTGGTGTAACCAAACAATTTAAGTCTAAGACCTGCATGGGCCACCACTAAAAATATGTCACTACCCGTTACCCAATTTGTTGGGACAGATTGAGGCATGTCCAGCCTACGCTTGAGTTATAGCTTAGTAAGCTGTTCTTTTAAAAGTAAACAGTAAAAGATCAAAGTGTGCTAACAATTCCATTTGTCATATTGAAGAAATCAACACAACGCACATCTAATATACGAATATGTTTAAAGATACATGGCCAAAATGTAAAACTGGATACAAGTCCAGTAACAAAATACATAGACTAAATAGTCCTGATCTCAAAGTCCAGAGCAACTAATTCCCATAGGTATATCCTCGTGGGCTAAAGCCTGATCCTCAATGGTGACCCCATAATAGGAATCACATAGCAACTCCTCCTCGGTAAGTATACCTGCAACGTTTTTTGTCAGGAAGGGAGCAAGTACTGATTCTACAAACTAAATATACGAAGCATGGAATGAACAGAGGTGTAATAAACAGGAATCATGGCATATCATAATCTATCATATAGAAGATACATTTGTCATGATCGTCAATAGGTATAAAATGTATCGGTGTACAAGTCTACATGTAATAAAATGTACGTACGTACAAGTCTATAAGCATAGGTGTACATACGTACAGAAATGCGTGATAAAAGGCTTACAATAAGGTATGCATATAATGCGACCTTGCTCTGTACATAGGTACAGAAGAAGGAGGCATGATCACGTACTCGGCTATTAGTTTTCCCATAACCCAAGTTATAACATGTGAGAAAATACAAGAACAATTTAAAGCATGTGAAACATACGATGGGTACATAGAAATATGTAGGATATGATTTTCTATTTAAGTAACTATATTAACATAGTTCATACGCAATTCATTAGTAAAACTCGTGTCCGGACAGTTAGGGACACGAGCAATGAACCCGATACTGAGTCCTGTGTCTGAGATGATTTCTAGGGTTCTGTTAGGAATTTTTCGTGTCCGAGACCAACAAGAGACTCCCCGACACACGGCGACTCACCTAGGTGAAAACGAGACACTGAAGGTGAACGGAGACAAAGTGACACGCACGTGTCCGGCGATGGTTGGTGTTCGGGGCTGCTGCACGGCGAAGGAGACGTCGTGATGGCCGAAGAAAAATATGATGAGGTTCGTCTCGTCGTGATGAACACGTTAGTGGTGGTCGAGCGGCTGTCGATGGCTAAATCGGCGGCGATCCTAGATCTAGGTTTTCGGTGAACTCGTCGGAGAAGATGAGTCTGTGGCGGTGGCTATGGTGGTAGGGATGGTGTGGGAAGCTAGGGTTTCGAACGGGGGGGGGGGAGGGGTTTATAGGAAAAATTTGGGGGTCAATTTGGGATTTTCGTAGATAAATTAGGGTCTAGGGTTAGGGTTTTAGGTCGGTGTCGCGGTGGCCGGTCACCGTTCGGCCAGTGGCCTGCCGACGACGATGGTCAAATTTGCAAAAAAACCCTCCAAGATTCTCAAATTGTAAAATAGTCCACCGCCTTAGCAATATGCAAATTCAAGATTTGCAATCTAACCCCGGCTGTGTTCTGTGCAAATTTAATTTGTACAGACAAATCAAATATTGCAGTTTTAATTTAAAACATTTGAATTAATTACAAACTGCTATAAAAACAATTTAATAAATTATAAAACTAATTTTAAAAATTGTAAATTGATATTTTAGCCTTTAAAAACTATTTAAAAATTATTTTAAAATTCTAAAAAATTTCTAATAATCATAATAAATTATTTTAAGGCTAATAATGTTATTTGCACTTAAAACCCCTTAATCTAAAATAATTAAATAATAGGGGCTTACAGAAATAGATAGAGATAAGAGTGAATGAGTGATTAGAAATGTAAAAACCTTTCTCTATTTATAGTATTTTTTCTAACCGAACTCAGACATAATTTGGGTTGAGTTCGGATGTCTACTCGTGAAACTAATACAATCAACGCTGGTTCCAAACATTATGTCCTTTATAAACCAAAATAATATTATCTTCAGCTGAACAGCTTCACGTTACCAACCGAGCTCCAACACCTTAGATCGTTCAAGCACCCCCTACACATGTGGAGGAGGGATATGGGACCGTAGTGCACCTATAGAGGGAGGTGTATAGAGTATGTTCGTGTGCAGTAGAAAATAATCACCACTAAAAATTAACAAATTATAAGTTATGGCAGGATTAAAAGACAGTAAATTAAATAGCAGTAAGAGATAGAAGATCAAACTCAGTAAACACCGCGATATATACTGGTTTCCCTCTGAGAGGACTATGCCAGTCGTGAGTACTCTTGCCCGCCGTTAATCCACTATTTGTAAGCTAAATGAGAGCTTGTCGTCTATTTACAACACCATCCTTGGCGAAAAGTGCACGACCGACCTCACAACACCGTGCTTGGGGACGAGAGCATGACTGACTTTGAAAACTGAGAAGTTTTCTGACTTGTAAGCTCTTTACAACTCTGTAAACCAAAGACTCTAAATCGAACAAAATGTTACTGGCTTTGTCTAAGAGTAGTATAAGTGAAATGTGAAAGCATTTAGATCACTGGAAAGACACTTAGAAATTGTCACGACCCGTTACCCAATTTGTTGGGACGGATTGAGGTATGTCCAGCCTACGCTTGAGATATAGCATAGTAAGACGTTCTTTTAAAAGTAAACAGTAAAGGATCAAAGTGTGCTAACAGTTCCATTTATCATATTGAAGAAATCATCACAACGCAACATCTAATATACGAATATATTTAAAGATACATGGCTAAAATATAAAACTAGATGCAAGTCCAGTACCAAAATACATAGACTAAACAGTCCTGCTCTCAAAGTCCAGAGCAACTAAAATAACAAACTAAACAAGTTTTTCCGTAGGTACATCCTCGTGGGCTAAAGCCTGATCCTCAATGGTGACCCCATAATAGGAATCACATAGCAACTCCTCATCGGTAAGTATACCTGCAATATTTTCTGTCAGGAAGGGAGCAAGTACTGATTCTACAAACTAAATATATAGAGCATGGAATGAACAGAGGTGTAATAAATAGGAATCATGGCATATCATAATCTATCATGTAGAAGATACATTTGTCATGACGACAGATGTACATGTAATATTTAAAACTGGAGCAGGCACGTGATCGTCAATAGTTATAAAATATACCGGTGTACAAGTCTACATGTAATAAAATGTACGTACGTATAAATCTACATGCATAGGTGTACATACGTACAGAAATATGGGATAAATGGCCTACGACAAGGTATACATATAGTACGA